>ML394327.1:160489-226689 GCA_005239525.1 Nicotiana knightiana | reverse complement strand
ACTATTTTGGGAGGCTCAATATGATTATTATTGATGTTGTTTGGGCTGTTTGGTGATTGTTTTGTCTTGTGTGAAGTCATATAAATAGGGGAGGTGCTGTCCGTTTCATCGTAAAATAGGTTATGGTCGATACATAATAGTTATGACGCTTAAACGATAACGATAGTGTCGTTTCTCTTATTGTAGATTAAGGAGTTGTGACATTTGCGTATCTTGAGGTTGGGGAAGTATATACAAGGTATGTGAGGCTATCCCTTTCCTTCTTTTGCACGACTCCGATTGTACATAATGCAATGAACGAGCTTCCAAAGATACTCTACTCTTAGAAGCTAGCAGTACTTACATTGTTTCCCTTCTTATGGAACAATTGATGTTAAGGTTGCTTCTCTTATTCTTATGTTATCAATGTTGTTGGTACTTCCTGATTCTTATAAGATTCTCGATGAAGAGTTAGCCCTAATGATGTGTACGGAGAATATCGACCTTACGTCGCTCCGAAATGTTCAGAACATGATTCCAATGAGTCCTGCATGCATTATATATATGTATCTATTTTACTCTACCGAGCCGCGCTATAGTCGGCCGGGTATGATATGATGATGATGATGCCCACAGAGGAGAATGTTCTATGATGATGATGATGCCCACAGATGCGGATGTTTAAAAAGATTATGTGTATATATGTATCATGCATTTCATGTTAATGTCTCTTAGAAGCACTCGGATGTTACAGGTTGTATCTCCTACATCTCTCTTTACATTACTGTTCTTATTTATGCTTTCCTGCCTTACGTACTCAGTACTTTATTCGTACTGACGTTCTATTATTTGTGGACGCTGCATGTCGTGCTGCAGGTCCTGATAGACAGGTAGACAATGCTCCCCCACCACAATAGGCTTTCCAGTTCAGTGGTTATAGGCGAGATCCCTTCTCCGGACTTGCCGTGGTCTTGGTATGCATTTTTGTTATAGATATTATGGGTATGTCGGGGCCCTATTCCGGCTATGTTGCATACTTATGCTCTTTTAGAGGCTCATAGACATGTGTCAACTCATGTATAGTTTGGTATGTCTTTTTGGATAATTTTTGTTGTATAGTCTTTCATGGCAGCGTTGTAGCTCGTACCTTTTATGTAGTTTCTTAGCAATCTTTTCATCCCATGTGATGTATGTTCATGATTCATATCTACCATTTATATTGATCTCGTTATCCCTAAAAGATAATAAGAAGGTTGGATAGAATGTACGTTGGTGCTCGGCAAGTATGGCCGGGGTGCTAGTCATGATCCTCCGATTTGGGTCGTGACACCATTCGATTGTCATTGACTTTATTCGTGTTCTGGAGTGATGTATGGGTTACACTTCGGTGTTGCGAGGAGTTGTGATATTTCATTATAGGCACATATGTTGCGGTTCTAATTGGTCTTATAGCGGGATTTGAGTAACGTAAGTAATTGGGTATTGCGGATTAAGACGTATCAGTTATGTTCTATCGGGCTCATGTGGCATGGTATCGTCCTATTTCCCCTTGGTTATGGCAATGCACTTTGAGTACTTAGTGATGAATTACGCATGGTTATGGATTTGGGCAAGGTGGCTTGAAATATTTCATGTGGACCAGCGTTTGGATGAGATCGCGCAGTGGAGCGGAGTTATGTAGGGGTATGACCCTTGGTATTGGATTCGTGTGTTTTGATTTTTACGATGTGTGCCAGGCTTTTAGCGTGATGTTGTGATGGTAATTGTTAATGGCTGGATAGTCCTCTCGTGTGAATCTTTTATATAATTTGATTACATGGGATGTTGCTATTGAGTGCACGAGTTGCACATGTTAGACTTCGAATTGTATAGATGTGTGATGTCATCAGAGTGGTCGTGTTGGATGAGAAGAGGTCATTGGACCTAGAATGAATATTGTCAGAATTGTCTATAACATAGTTGCAAGGATAAATATCGGGAGTCGGCTTAGAAATCTGCTATAATTCCTGAGGGGAGCTTCATGTCTGACTGATCGGACGAATGGTTGCTAGTTTCTACGTGTTTCTTTCCTCATCGGCAGTATATGAAATTGATAGAGCGAGACATTTCTTGATAGAGTTTATGTACCGGTATTGGGTTGTTTTGAGCAGTTATTGTGGTTAAGAGTTATCGCTTTGAGTGTTTGAGTCATGCGGTATATTGTGCGATTGCATCTTGGATTACGGATATGGCTTGATACAGCGTGTTCAGACTTGTTTAGTTTATAGTTGTGGAATTTTGATCTTGTAATTATTTCAGAGGTGGGAATTTGGTTCTAAGGTTAATGCTGACTGGATTTCAAAATTTTAACTGTGTTGTGCTATTGGACCTATATGGGATAGGGTGACATGGGATCACCCCCGAGTATGTGCATGGTAGGCTACGCGGCAGTTTAATGGTGTTGGAGAACAACTTTTGGCACGTTCGAGGACGAACATATGTTTAAGTAGGGGAGCATGTAATGATCCGGCCGGTCGTTCTGAGAGTTTAACCCCGTTTCCCTGTGTCTGCTTTCATTTTATGTGGTTCAACTCTTGTGTGTTTTGTTGGGTCGGTTGGTTCAGGTTCGGAGTGGTCGTGGTGAGAAATGAGACAATTAGTCTCTTAACTTGGTTCAATAGTGAAAGAGCCAACCGGAAGTTGAATTGTTGGTAAACGACCTCAGAATGTAGATTTTATGGTTCGAATAGCTTCGTTAGGTGATTTGGGACTTAGGAGTGTGTTCGGAATGTGGTTTTGATGTCCGATGTAGAATTAGGCTTGAATTGGCAAAGGTTAGTTTTTGGCGATCTTCGGTCGGCAGTAGAAAATAG
The DNA here is from genome assembly GCA_005239525.1 of Nicotiana knightiana. Lineage (NCBI taxonomy): Eukaryota > Viridiplantae > Streptophyta > Magnoliopsida > Solanales > Solanaceae > Nicotiana > Nicotiana knightiana. Next base: position 223,858 of record ML394327.1, on the reverse strand, counting down.
GCTATCGGGGTCGGAATAGAATTCCGGAAGTTGGAACAAGTTCGTAGTGTCATTTTGGATATGTGTGCAAATTTTCAGGTCAATCGGAAGTGTTTTGGATGGTTTCGGCATCTTTGGTGAAATTTAGAAATGTCAAAGTTCAAAGGCTTGCCTTTCATGTGATTTTGGTGTTTTTGCATTGTTTTTGGTGTTTCAAAGGCTCGACTAAGTTTGAATAAGGTTATGGGACTTGTTGGTATTTTTTGTTGGGGCTCCGAGGGGCTCGGGATTGATTTCGGTTGGTTAACGGAGGTTTGGACTTAGGAATTTGCAGCAAAGTTGCTACTGGTACCAATTTACTGGTGTGGCCGCACCTGCGGATGGGGGGCCGCAGGTGCGAGGACCATGCGCAGGTGCGGAGTTTGGCAGCTTGTGAAGGGGTCGCAGGTGCGGAGGGGTGGCCGCACCTGCCGAAGCGCAGGTGCGAAGAGGTAGTCGTAGGTGCGGAAAATGGAGACTTAAGTCAAGTGCGCAGATGCGCGCCTGGGACCGCAGGTGTGGGTCCGCAGGTGCACATAAGTGGCCGCAGGTGCGAGACCACTGACCAGAGAGTATAAAAGGGTGCCTTCGTGTAATTTCACCCATTCTTCACCATTTGTGGACAGGTTTGGAGAATTGAGCAGTGTTTTTCAGAAGAAATTGAAGGTTATCGATTGGGTAAGTTACTTGGATCTCGTCTCTTGTGTTTGTGATGATGTTTCTACTGTTAATCCTGAATTGGGTAGGAATTTAGGGAGGAAAATGGGTAATTAGAGCTTGTGATCAAGAGACTTTAAAATGGGAGTTTGAGGGTCATTGGGACTCAGATTTTAGTGTTCTTGGTATGTATAGAATCGTGGGAGGATGAGGATTTTCGTGGTGTTAATTTTATCGAATTTCGAGACGTGGTACCGGAGCCGGATTTGGCCAATTTCGGGATTTGTGCCTAATTTTGATAGTTTTCGATTGGGGTTCGTCTCCTTAGCATATTTTGATGTTATTAACTTGATTTTGATAGACTCGGAGCATTTGGGAGCTGATTCGAGGGGCAAGAGCACCACGGAGTAGTTTTTGGGCTGTTTTGACGTAAGTAAAGATTGTAACTCTAAATCTGAGGGTATGAAACCCCGGTATTTTTATATTGTTTTGGTAAAAAATGTGACACACATGCTAGGTGACGAGCGTGTGGGTGTGCACTGATAGGGATTGTGACTTGGTCCGTCGCATAGCGAATATTAAGCCACGTTTTTTATTTAAAACCTTACGACATCCTGTATTTTAGAAATTTATACTTGTTTATGGGTTGTGAGCCATGTTTGGGGCCTTGTGCCGACCTGTTTACACACTCAGAGGTATTTTTACACTATTCTCACACTATCCTTATAGAACAATTGTGAACTCAGTCATATTTTCTACCTGTTGTTATTTTCACTGTTATCACACTGTTTTGAAACTCTGAGAGGTATTTTGGGCTGAGTCCCGAGAGTTTAGATGAATTGCCCGAGTGGCTTGTGAGGATGACTGAGTGAGGCTGATTGTCGAGTATGTGAGGATAGTTATGGATCGGGCTGCACGCCGCAACAATATATATTATGTATGGATCAGGCTACATGCCGCAACAATATATATTATGTATGGATCGGGATGCACGCCACAAAAATATATGTTATATATGGATCGGGCTGCACGCCGCAGCAATATACATATTGGATCGGGCTGCACACCGCGACAATATATTTTATGTATGGATCGGGCTGCACGCTGCAGCAATATATGTTATATATGGATCGGGCTACACGCCGCAGCAATATACATATTGGATCGGGCTGCACGCCACAGCAAATATAGCGCTTGGGCTGTAGGAGCCCCTCCAGGAGTCTGTACACCCCCAGTGTGCGCAGTCGACTGTTATATGGATCGGGCTGCATGTCGTAGTAGTTGTTATATGGTATCTGAGGAGTGAGAGTGCTGAGTGTGAGCATTGACATATGAGAGTAGAGTCACGAGTGACTGAGAGGCTTTCCCGAGAGGCTTTATTTGTGAGTGACATTGTGCCTGGGTGGCTGATATATTTATGAAACTACTGTTTCCACTTTTCTTTACACTGCGCCTCTTTGATAAATGTTGACTAATGTTTTATACAAGTTTATACGGAAAAACTGGAGTTTTGTGTAATCTTTGGTAAATGTGGACTCTTGACTTGATTTGTTACCTTTACTGGTACTTATTTTTATGAAACTATAAAGTTTAAATGTTCGTCACTGCACTCAAGTTTTTAGATACTTTGGTTACTTACTGAGTTGGCGTACTCACGTTACTCCCTGCACCTTATGTCCAGATTCAGGTACCGGGGCAGAGCGATAGTTGAGCTACCTCATTTGGAGCATTTTTCGGAGATTGTGAGGCAGTTGTTCGGCGTCCGTAGCTTACTCTTTCTCCTTCCAACACTGTCATTTTACTTTACTTCCCAGACTTGTGACTAAATCTCAGTACTCCCCTAAAGAGGGGAATATGGAGCGTTGTGGCATTTTAAGTCAGGATTAAGTGGTTCTACTAACTATGGAATGATAAAGGAAGAATGCGATAAGAATGAGAAAGGGATAAGATTGCACTTATTCAAATCCTACAAATATGCTATGATTCCAGAACATTATGCAAACACGACGTCAAGGAAAGGAAGTAAGGGTTCCTACCCGAGATGTTATTGATAAATAAGGAGCCAGCGCTAGACGTAAGTTAAGACAAGGGAAATAACCCAAGAAAGATTACGCGGCATATTGATATGAGAATGGGCCAACGAGTAGTTAGTAGTCGATTCAGGAAGATCCTAGTTATGGATAGACAAGAGGATACAGACAAATCAACAGATCGTGCAAGATAAACATAGTGACGCTTGAAAAAATTTCAGATAGGAGTTGGGGTAGTTAAAAGGACCCGGTTAAGTTACGAAAATTAGAGAGAGTACCACTATGGAGACAATCAAAATTTGAGTTCAGAAGTAACCCTATGAGCATAAGGTCAAAGAGGTATGTAACTACGGATATTTATAGGCGAGGAATAACATCAAGAATTCCATCGAGTATACAATGTAATAAGCTCACAACTTTACAAGATTCAGAGGGTCCTCCCTAAGTACTACAACGAAAGACTAGCTGAGGAAATAAGGAAGAAGGCTTCAACCTAAGCATAGTAACTTGAAGAAGAAATGGTCTTGTAATAGCAGTCTCACTACAACATTGTATGCACTCCATAAGAAAGTGGCACCTATCGTAGCTAATGAGTGGGAAATGAAACCAAAAGTAATATTCGAGACCATGTGAGTTGCACAAAAATCTCGGTATGCATGGGAACTAAGATAAGCTATGTATGCACGTAACAAGGGGGCAGAAAGATCAGGAAAAGTAATTGCTTACGTTTGAAGAAAGTTGAGACAGAACGAAAGGAATTATTTGATCAATGATCCAAAGCTAGTTACATTATGAACACACTTAAGATTTCGGAGTATTATCCATGAAGCATACTACCGTAGAAGACTCTGGTATAAGTTAAAAAGAAAGAATTGAGCCCAGGTCATAGAGATTGAAATGTTAGAAGATTGTATCATGGATATTCTATAGCGTCCATGAAGAGCTAAAGTAATAACTTTACCATAAGACGCAGATCTAAAGATAACTTAACTCTACATAAAGGCTGACTAGAAGGAAGAGGAAGCTAAAGAGTTACATCAACTAAATAAATCAGGAGTCTGGTTATTGGACCCAAAAATTTATAGAAATCGTGATTGAATACATTGCATAATCACTCTAATATCAGAGGTACAAGAGAGATTGTACAACGACCATATTCTATACCGGCTCTATGATAAAGCTAGTTAGAATAGTATCAGCCTCATAAGAAGTCAGAATGAAGCTTCATCGGATTCTGTATACACCAGAGGTGCAAGTATTATAATAGAGCGTCAAGTTGTGGATGTGAATTATACCTATATGGAAGGGAGGTCATGAAAGAGATAGAGGATGAGATGTGAGATTTTAAGGTAAGTAAGGTAAAGGTGAACAACGTATGAGATACTCAGGTACATAAGGTTGTGAATAAGCTATACTTCAGATTAAAGGCTAGAAGCACAGGATTCAGTATCCAGGAATGATAGTGGCATCGTCAGTGGCATATCTTCCAACCTATGATTTTTAAATATCGAGAGGTCTAGCTAAAAGAGAAAAGAAGAGTTTGAGACGATGTGATGTGTCGCTTGATATTCCAAAATAAAATAAGGAAATCTATGGTGCAATCAAGTTGAAGGAAGGTTGCGAGTAGTATAAATAGATACGTATAGGTCGCAAGCTAAAGTATAATAAAGCGACAAAGTTTTATGACAATAATGGATAAGTCCTCGAGATTAAGCCCATGAAAACAAGAGAGCCAATGGTTTCTCTAAGTTATAGAAAGTTCAGTATATCTTGAATGAGCTCAAAAGGATATAAGACTAATATCATCTAGGAGAAATGGCATGCTGCCCCAATAGTGGAATTAGGGTGTGATTGTGATAGATAAATGATGACGTTTGGGCCTTCGATTCAGTAATGAGTTGAAGAGGATTTCATGAATTGTATGGGATTAAAATACCCATTTACGGTGAGTCATATTGGGATGCCACAAAATACGGTTATGGAAGTATAGTATCTCCCCTAGGTGGATCAATCTGATTACTCCAGATGTCCTGATGAGATGTGAGCCCTAGAGGTAGTATTACATAAAAGATCAAGTTATCAGTGGTAGATGATAGATCAACATTAAGGTAAATCAACAATGGATGGACAAAAGTCATAAAGTATGAGGTGAGATTAGGCCGTCATTCTTAAGATGAACAGTAACGAGGAAGAATTAAAGGACATATATTTATACATATGGGATAAGCAACAAACATAACCTAGAGTTTGGTAGCAGACCTTAGTAACGATAAATCGAGTTAAGATTTATGGTATATTATGACCTACTTAAATGCATTAAAGTCATGCGTATAGATAACCGGGCCTATGAAATAAGATATAGCAATATTCATAAGTACGACAAAGTACCGGGCGAAGAACTTTAGTATACCTATAGATTCCTAGAGGGACATCTTGTCAAGCTCAGTATATGTTTACAAAGTGAGGCCTAGAGATGGGCTAAAATTTGGCGGAAAAGGAGAGAAGAGTCGCATAGGCGCACTTACAAGGTCAGAGTCGTACAGGCTGCAAGATAGAAGGTAGCAACATGTCACGACCCAAAATCCCCACGCGGGTCGTGATGGCGCCCAACACCGGGGTCAGGCAAGCCAACGGTTGCTTACTAGTGAAGTTTTCCTTATTAACATACCAACCCCACATATTTCCCAAAAATTTTTACACTTAACTTATTTAAAATAGAAGCGGAAGCATTTATCAATTTAAATACATACAACCAAAATGAGCGTGATCCAAAAATAGAATCTACTAAGTGTGTGCCAGGAACTAGTGTCACAAGTCAATGGGCGACTAGTAGAATATACAAAAGAAGATACAAGAGGTACTGCTATTTGAAAGGATGTAGACATGAATAAACAAAATATAACTCCATAACATAGTTGGGAATCGCCAAGGGAGGCAGCTCACCGTGGAGTCAGGTCCGGAATCTATCAAGCTCCGGTCGGATAACTAGAAACACCAGCCCCAGAACCTGTACAGTTAAGTACAGAAGAGCAACATGAGTACATAAATATATATATGTACCCAGTGAGTATCCCGCCTAACCTCGAAGAGGTAGTGACGACAAGTCGACATGACACACACTAAGGTCCAACAGTATAAATCAACAGAATTTAATTAAAACAGTAGGCATGTAAGGCAGTGAAGTGAAGCAACAAGTATACATATGTAAGATACTGAAATCCAGGAAGAATACTGAGGATAAATAAAACAATTACCACTTCACTTTTTCCCAAATATCTGTCAGATCAATTTCATGAAATTTAATAACAAATAAAGCATACACATGCAGGGGTGAGGACAACCTGCCGGAGTCACAGGATAGTGACATTCTTGCACTGCCGAAGGATCGATCGGCCCGCCCCAAAACTGCATCTCTCAACCTCTCTATGCACTGCCGAAGGATCGATCGGCCTGTCCCAAAAGTGCATCTCCCAATCTCTCCATGCACTGCCAAGGGATCGACCGGCCCGTCCCAAAAGTGCGTCTATCAATAGAGTGGGGAAAATCACACTACGCTTGCAGAATACAATTTATGAAGTGTTCACATGCATATACATTATTCCTTTTAAAAGAGAATGCCTTTCCATAATCAAATTTCTTACAAGTTTTTCTCAAATTTCATAACTTCGGGAACGTAAACAAATTGAAATGTAAATTCAGCACGCGTATAGTTCATATCAAATAAAACACAAGGCATGATGTGGGCCTAACTACCCGGACATAATAGAAATAGTCGCCACGTGCGGACTGTCGTCACTTTTGTACGCACGTAGCCCTCACAAATTATCACATATAGCATTTAATCACCTAGGGGAGGGACAATTCCCCCTTACAAGGTTAGAAAGGAGACTCACCTCGTGATGAAACCAACCCTCGGATCAAGGATGCGCCCGAATCTCCGAAACCTACTCTCGACGGCTCGCAACTAGCCAAATATAGTATAATTACATCAATGCATGCTTAAAAATAGGAAACATTATCTAATTTTTCAATAACCCAACATTCTTCAGAAATTCCCAATATCCAACCCCGGACCCGCACGCTCGGATTCCAAAAATTCTTGAATGAGTCACTCACTCGAAGCCTAAGGATCATAATTATGTGATTTATACTTGAATCCATGGCCTTAAACGAATAATTCACAAGTTATTCAAAAGCCCTAAGGTTACTGCCCAATTTCATGAATTTGATATTTTAAAAGAGAGATTAACTAGGAATTAATGTTTAAAACTAGTGTTAAGTAAGGAATTTACTTACCTTGGCAATAGGTTGGGTGACCCCCTCTTGGAAGCTCTCACTAACTCAAGGAAGAAGATGGAAATGGGGAAAAATGACGCAAATCCCGTATATAAGTTAACTGCCCAGCTATTCCTTGACCGCGATCGCGACATGGGGCCCGCGATCCCGAAGGGCAATTATGCCTGGCCTTGATCTAACTCTATGCGAACGCGAGGAAGAGGATGCGATCGCGAAGGCCAAGGAACCAACCTTCCGCGATCGCGAAGAGCAATCAGCAGCCCAGCCCAGTTCCTTCTCCGCGATCGTGACCCCTCCCTACGCGATCGCGAAGAAGGAAACCAGACAAAAAAATCTGGTTTTTTCAAACTTAGCTCCCGGGGGTCCAAAACTCACCCGAGCCCCTCGGGACCCCGTCCAAAAGCACCGGCAAGCTATATTCATGATACGGACTCGCTCGAACTTCCGTAATGCAAAAAACAACAACGAAGCACATAATTCAACCCCAAAACCAAATTGAATCAAACTTGAGAACTTAAGATTCTAAAATTCATTTCAATGCACCGAACAAACCTATACTACTAGGAATGACCTCAAATTTTGCAGACAAGTCATAAATGACATAATGGAACTATTCCCTATCTCGAAATTCCGTTCGGACCTCGATAACACGAAAACACGTCCCGAACCAAAATATGAACTTAAGGAACTTCTTATTTCAATAATGGGCGCCGAAATGCTCCGGGGTAATCAGAAACCCAATCCGAACATATGCCCAAGTCCGAAATCATCACACGAAGCTATCGGAACTGACGAAACTCGATTCCGAGGTCGTTTACCCAAAATGTTGACCGAAGTCAAACATGGCCTTGAAGGCCAACCTTAAGGAACCAATTGTTCCTATTGCACTCGTTACCTCCGAATCCCGGACCACCAGTACCTGCAAGTCATAAATCATAAAATGCCGCTACAAGAAGTTTCATTTAGGGGAACAGGGTCCGATAATGCAAAACGACCGGTCGGGTCGTTACATTCTCCACCTCTTAAATAAACGTTCATCCTCGAACGGGTCTAGAATCATACCTGAAGTGCTGAATAAGTGTGGATATCTGCTCCACATGTCCTCCTCGGACTCTCAGGTCGCCTCCTCAACTGGTTGGCCCCTCCACTGGACCTTTACGGCAGAAACACTCTTGGACCTCAACTAGCGGTCCTGTCTATAAATAATAGCAACTGGCTCCTCCTCGTATCCCAACCTCTCATCTAACTGAATATTGCTGAAATCGACCACATGATAGAAATCGGCATGGTACCTCCGGAGCATGGATACATAAAAAACTGGGTGAACTCCTGATAAACTGGGAGGCAAGGCCAACTCATACGCAACCTCCCAACTCGCCTCAATACCTCGAATGGACCTATAAACCTCGGGCTCAGCTTGTCCTTCTTCCGAAACCTCATAATACCCTTCATAGGAGCGACTTTCAACAAGACTCTATCTCCCTCCATAAATGATACATCAAGCGCCCTCTGATCCGCGTAACTCTTCTCTCTGGACTGTGCTGTACGAAGCCTCTCCTGAATCAACTTCAATTTCTCCAAGGCATCCCTCACCAGGTCGGTGCCATATAACTTAGCCTCACTAGGCTCAAACACCCGGTCGGAGAACGACATCGCCAACCATACAAAGCCTAAAATGGTGCCATCTCAATGCTGGACTGATAACTATTATTGTAAGCAAACTCGGCCAAAGGCAAGAATTGGTCCCACTGACCCCCAAAATCAATCACACATGCCCTGAGCATGTCCTCCAATATCTGAACTGTACGCTCTAGCTGACCATCAGTCTGAGGGTGAAATGTTATGCTGAGGTCTATCTGGGTGCCCATCTCACTATGAAATGCTCTCCAGAAGTGCGAGGTGAACTAAGGCTCTCGGTCTGATATAATGGACACCGGCACACCATGCAACTGGACTATCTCCCGAATGTAGATATGGGCCAACCTCTCAGATGAATAAGTAGCCACCGGAATGAAATGCGCCGATTTGGTAAATCTATCCACAATGACCCAAACCGCGTCAACCTTTCGCAAAGTCCGAGGCAACCCAACCACGAAGTCCATAGCAATGCGCTCCCATTTCCACTAAGGAATGGGCATCTGCTGAAATAGGCCTCCTGGCCTCTGGTGCTCATACTTACCCTGCTGGCAGTTAAGGCACCTGGGCGCATACTCCACAATGTTCTTCTTCATTCGCCTCCACCAGAAATGCTGCTTAAAATCACAATACATCTTCGTAGCACCAGGGTGAAAAGAATATCGAGAACTGTGTGCCTCCTATAGAATCCTCCCCCTCAGGCCATCAACATTAGGAACACATAAGCGGCCCTCAAGTTTCAGAACACCATCCTCTCCAATGGTAACCTCCTTGGCCCTACCCTGAACCGCTGTCTCCCGAAGTTCTGCCAAGCACGGGTCATAGAACTTCCGTGCCTTAATCTCTCCCAATAATGAAGACTGAGCAACCACATGTGCCAACACTTGATGAGGCTCTGAAAGATCTCATCTCACCAGGCGATTGGCCAAGGACTGAATGTCCAAGGCCAGAGGTCTGTCCTCCGCTGCAATATAAGCCAGGCTACCCATCTCTCAGCCTTCCTGCTCAAAGCATCTGCCACCACATTAGCCTTGCCCGGGTGATAAAGAATGGTGATATCATAATCCTTCAACAACTCAAGCCATCTGCGGTGCCTCAAATTAAGATCCTTCTGTTTGAATAAGTGTTGCAAGCTACGATGGTCTGTATAAACCTCACAGGATACTCCATACAAATAGTGCCTATAGATCTTAAGAGCATGAACAATCGCCGCCAACTCCAAATCATGCACAGGGTAATTCTTCTCATGAACCTTCAGCTGGCGTGAAGCATAAGCAATAACTCTCCCCTCCTGCATCAATACACACCCCAAGCCAACACGTGATGCATCACAATATTTCGTGTACATCCCGGAACCGGAAGGCAATACTAGAACTGGCGCTGGGGTCAATGCTATCTTGAGCCTCTCAAAGCTCGCCTCACACTCGTCAAACCATCGAAACAAGGCATTATTCTGAGTTAATCTAGTCAATGGAGCTGCAATAGAAGAGAAACCCTCCAAAAATCGGCGATAATAACCTGTTAGGCCCAAAAAGCTCCTGATCTCTGTAGCTGAAGTAGGATGCGACCAACTCTGAACTGCCTCGATCTTCTGAGGGTCAACCTTGATACCCTCTCCGGATACCACATGCCCCAAAAATGCCACGGAATCCAACCAAAACTCACACTTGGAGAACTTAGCATATAGCTTATGTTCTCGCAAAGTCTGGAGCACAACTCTCAAATGCTGCTCGTGCTCCCCCAGGCTGCGGGAGTAGATCAAAATGTCATCAATGAAGACAATGACGAAGGAATCAATATACGACCTGAACACCTTATTCATCAAGTCCATGAAGGCTGCTGGGGCATTAGTCAAGCCAAAGGACATCACCATGAACTCATAATGGCCATATCTCGTACGAAAAGAAGTCTTCGGAACATCTGAAGCCCGAATCCTCAACTGATGATATCCCGATCTCAAATCAATCTTAGAAAACACACGAGCACCCTGCAACTGGTCAAACAAATCATCGATGTGCGGCAAGGGATACTTATTCTTAATGGTAACCTTGTTCAATTGGCGGTAGTCAATACACATCCGCATAGACCCATCCTTCTTTTTCACAAATAGAACTGGAGCACCCCAAGGAGATACACTCGGTCTGATGAACCCCTTAGCTAACAACTCCTCAAGTTGCTCCTTCAACTCTTTCGGAGCTATACGATACAGAGGAATGGATATAGGCTGGGTGCCTGGAGCTAAATCAATGTAGAAGTCAATATCACGGTCCAGAGGCATGCCCGAAAGATCCGAAGGAAATACATCAGCATACTCTCGCACAACTGGCATAGAAGCAATCATCGGAGACTCGGCGGTGGTGTCCCGCACATAAGAAAAATAGGCTAGACAACCCTTCTCGACCATATGTCGAGCCTTCAAGAATGAAATAACTCGGCCGGCTGTGCTAACTTAAGAACCCCTCCACTCCAGCCTAGGTGACTCAGGCATGGCTAAAGTAACTATCTTGGCATGTCAATCAAGCACGACATCATAAGGAGATAGCCAATTCATGCCTAGAATAACCTCAAAATCAACCATGTCGAGCAATAAAAGGTCAGCTCTGGTCTCGAACTCACAGAAGCTGATTACACAAGACTAATACACCCGGTCTACCACCACAGAGTCTCCCACAAGAGTGGACACATATGTAGGAGATCCCAAAGACTCTCGAGAGACATGCAGAAAAGGAGCAAATAAGGCTGAAACATATGAATAAGTGGATACTGGATCAAACAATACTGAAGCCCTGTCTACCACATACTGAGATAATACCTGTGATCACGGCGTCTGAGGCCACTGCATCTGATCTGGCCGGAATAGTATAAAACCTGGCTGGAGCACCTGAAAACTAAGCCCCACCGGAGTGAACAAGAGTTGCCTAACCTCCCCTGACTAGCCTCCACCTTTAGGACGACCCCTACTGGCCTGTCCTCTGCCTTTAGGTGGCCGGACTGCTGGTGCCGGACCCATCAGCTGATAACTCTGATGCACGGCCTTGCCCCGATACTGGGGACACTGCCTCCTCATATGACGTGGCTCTCCGTACTCATAACATTGCCCAGGTGGCACAGTCTGCTGCCCCGGGGCAGATCCCTGAAGGGCCGGAGGGCGATGAGAGCCCTCAGGCATAGCACTGAAATAAGGATCGGAGGATCTCTGATGACTGGAATGACCACTGTGTGAACTCTGAGTGGCTGGAGGACGGTAGGAACGCTCTAGCATGGCACTGAATCGAGGCCTCGCTGGAACACCTCGAGGAGATGGTGGAGGTGCTGAATATAAAGTCCTGCTGGGCTGACCACTACTATGCTGACCCCTGCCCCTAGCTGAGGTGCCTCTGAAATCCCCTGAGAACCTAGCCCTCTTGTCCTGCTGACCCTGCTCCCTGCTCCCCAACCGATAACCCCTGATCCTACAAGCAATCTCCACAACGAACTGATAAGGGGTACCCATCTCCACCTCTCGAGCCATGGTGGATCTAATACCTGGATGCAACCCTGCTACAAACCTTCGAACTCTCTCAGGATCGGTGGGTAATATCATAAGAGCATGGCGTGATAGCTCTGAAAATATGGCCTCATAATCTGTCACGGACATCTGCCCCTGCTCTAACCGCTCAAACTGACCCCTCAGCTCCTCCCTCTCAGAGGGTGGAATATATCTGTCCAAGAACATCTGTGTGAACTGCTCCCAAGTGATAGTAGGAGAATCGGCTGGCCTGCTGAGAATATAAGACTGCCACCACCTGCAGGCTCTGCCCTCTAACTGGACTTCAGTGAAGTCCACTCCATGGGACACTAGGATCCCCATGTTGTGCAGTCTATACCTGCACCTATCAATGAAGTCCTGGGCATCCTCACCTCGCTCACCCCCGAAGACTAGAGGGTGCAAGCGGGTCCATCTGTCTAACATCTTATGCTGGTCGCCACCCACAACTGGTCTGGGCTCTGGTGCTGCCGCTACAGGCTAGGTACCATCCACGGGCAGTGTACCCGAGGTGGGATGTAATGTTGATGTCGGTCCTGCAGCCTGGGCAGTAAGGGTCTGGGTTCCCCTTCCCGCCTGTGAAGTGACAGGATCTGCTGGAAATAAACCAGCCTGGGACATGGTGTCCATGAATCTCATCATACGGCCCATGGCTGCTTGGAAGCCTGGTGCCGTCATAAAGTCTATGGGTGCCGAATCTGTTGGAGGTACCTCATCCTTCTCCTCTGGTATAGGGTTCTCTAGCGGCGGGACCAGCATAGCTCTGGGACGCCCTCGTCCCCTACCACGGGCAGGTGTCCTACCCCTGCCCCTACCACGGCCTCGGGCGGCGGGGCAGCACCCTCTCCCCGATCAGGAACATGAGATGCACGCGTCCTCACCATCTGTGAGAGAATAGAAAAATGAATTTAGTAAATCATCGACCGCACGATAGAATTAGAACGAGTAGAGGTTTCCTAACACCCTATAGCCTCCTTACCGATCCGCAAGACTCAAACGGGTTCGCCCATGACTCGTGAGACTTACGGGAACCTAGTGCTCTGATACCACGTTGTCACGACCCAAAATCCCCACGCGGTTCGTGATGGCGCCCAACACCGGGGTCAGGCAAGCCAACGATTGCTTACTAGTGAAGTTTTCCTTAGTAACATACCAACCCCACATATTTCCCAAAACGTTTTACACTTAACTTATTTAAAATAGAAGAGGAAGCATTTATCAATTAATATAAATACAGCCAAAATGAGCGTGATCCAATACATACATACATATATATATATACAGTCCCAAAAATAGAATCTACTAAGTGTGTGCCAGGAACTAGTGTCACAAGTCAATGGGCGATTAGTAGAATATACAAAAGAAGATACAAGAGGTACTGTTGTCTGAAAAGATGTAGACAAATAAACAAAATATAACTCCATAGCATAGCTGGAAATCGCCAAGGGAGGCAGCTCACTGTGGAGTCAGGTCCGGAATATGTCAAGCTCCGGTCGGATAACTAGAAATACCAGCCCCAGAACCTGTACAGTTAAGTACAGAAGTGCAGCATCAATACATAATTATATATATGTACCCAGTGAGTATCCCGCCTAACCTCGAAGAGTTAGTGACGAGAAGTTGACATGACACTCACTAAGGTCCAACAGTATAAATCAACAAAATATAATAAAAACAGTAGGTATGTAAGGCAGTGAAGTGAAGCAACAAGTATATATATGTAAGATACTGAAATCCATGAAGAATACTGAGGATAAATAAAACAATTACCACTTCACTTTTTCCCAAATATCTGTCAGATCAATTTCATAAAATTTAATAACAAATAAAGCATATGCATGTAGGGGTGAGGAGTCAAAAGTGGATAGTCACGCTCGTGCACTGCTGAAGGATCGATCGGCCCGTCCTAAAAGTGCACCTCACAAGCTCTCTATGCACTGCCGAAGGATCGATCGGCCTGTCCCAAAAGTGCATCTCTCAACCTCTTTACGCACTGCCAAAGGATTAATTGGCCCGTCCTAAAGTGCGTCTCTCAATCTCTCCATGCACTGCCGAGGGATCGACCGGCCCGTCCCAAAAGTGCATCTCTCAATCTCTCTACGCACTGCCAAATGATCGATCGGCCTGTCCCAAAAGTGCGTCTTTCAATAGAGTGGGGGAAATCATACTCTGCTCGCGGAATACAATTTGTGAAGCAGTCACATGCACATACATTATTCCTTTTAAAAGAGAATCCCTTTCCATAATCAAATTTCTTACAAGTTTTCTCAAATTTCATAACTTCGGGAATGTAAACAATTTGAAATGTAAATTCAGCATGCGAATAGTTCATATCAAATAAAACACAAGGCATGATGTAGGCCTAAATACCCGGACATAGTAGAAGTAGTCACTACGTGCGGACTCTCGTCACTTTGTACGCACGTAGCCCCACAAATTATCACATATAGCATTTAAATCACCTAGGGGAGGGACAATTACCCCTGATAATGTTCAAAAGGAGACTCACCTCGTGACGAAACCACCCCTCGGATCAAGGATGTGCCCGAATCTCCGAAACCTACTTTCGACGGCTCGCAACTAGCCAAATATAGTATAATGTATAGTATAATTACATCAATGCATGCTCAAAAATAGGAAAAATTATCCTAATTTTTCAATAACCCAACATTCTTGAGAAATTCCCAAAATCCAACCCAGACCCGCACGCTCGGATTCCAAAAATTCTCGAAGGAGTCACCCACCTGAAGCCTAAGGATCATAATTATGTGATTTATACTTGAATTCATGGACTTAAACGGATAATTCACAAGTTCTTCAAAAGCCCTAAGGTTACTACCCAATTTTCATGCATTTGATATTTTAAAAGAGAGATTAACTAGGAATTTATGTTTAAAACTGTAAAATAAGGAATTTACTTACCTTGGCAGTAGGTTGGGTGACCCCCTCTTGGAAGCTCTCACTTACTCAAGGAAGAAGATGGAAATGGGGAAAAATGACCCAAATCCCGTATATAAGTTAACTGCCCAGCTATTCCTTAACTGCGATCGCGACATGGGGCCTGCGATCGCGAAAGCCAATTGGCCAGGCCTCTGTGAACGCAGAGGAGGTCCTGCGATCGCAAAGGGCAATTGTGCCTGGCCCCGATCTAACTCTATGCGAACGCGAGGAAGAGGATGCGATCACGAAGGCCAAGGAACCAACCTTCCGCGATTGCGAAAAGCAATCAGCAGCCCAGCCCAATTCCTTCTCCGCGATCGTGAAGAAGGAAACCAGACAACAAAAAATCTGGTTTTTCAAACTTAGCTCCCGGGGGTCCAAAACTCACCCGAGCCCCTCAGGACCCTGTCCAAAAGCACCGGCAAGTCTGTATTCATGATACAGACTCGCTCGAATTTTCGGAACAGGAAAACAACAACGAAACTCAGAATTAAACCCCAAAACCAAATTGAATCAAACTTAAGAACTTAAGATTCTAGAATTCATTTCAATGCACCAAACAAACCTATACTACTCGGAATGACCTCAAATTTTGTTTGATAACACAAAAACACGCCCCAAACCATAAGTAAATTGATGAAAGCTCGAAAATGAGATATTACATCCCGCATTTTCGTATGCTAAAGTTTCATCATAAGTTAATCGACGTAAGCCGGGAATGAGATATTTTTGAGGTTATAAGTTTTTTGTTATTTCAAGAAAGTGATAAGTTAATTCGTGAAGGTGAGAGGGTAAGGAAATCAAAGAAAATAAGTTTCATCAAAGTTAATCGTTTGAGATAAAATACTGTCCGGGCTATAATACCCGGTATTTATGAACTAGTACCATACAAGGTACCCTATGATCATGATAGTAAGGTGTATAAAGTGTGTTAAAAGTAAGTAGTATTTTAAGTAATTTGAGATAATTCTTAATTATGTGGGCAATTAGTTAATTATTGGGAGATTAACAATTATGGATAATTATTGGTGTGGATAAACATTAACCAACGTGGCAGAAAAATGAGTTTTCATCAAAGCCAAATTGTGATCTTATTTCATGTAATTAGGTGGCAAAATTTAAGGGATTTTGGTGGCTAAGTCATCCCAAAGAAGTGGGGACCACAACCCATGATCATAAAGGTTTTTCCTACTATATGAAATGATATAGATTGGTTTGCTAACTATAGGTGGAATTCTTAGACAAGATTTCACATGAATCTTTTACAAATGATATAGATTGGCAACGTGATTTTGCTTCAGCAAAGATTTCATACAAAATTATATTGCGTATAGTAACGGGATTTCGCAATTCTAAGAGAGTACGGTGCAATCTTTCTCAAGAATATCATATGGATTTTCCCCTACTTCGATCCGCTGTTATGTGGTGTTGCAATTGAAGTGTGTTAGAGGGATTGTCAAGAGAATCGGCTCATGTATGTTAAAGTTATCCCTTCTTTCTTTTTGGGATGGTCTATACGATACAAACAAAACGAGCGAATGCACAACTTCCATAAATGACTCTATTCATAGAATTATTAGAGGTGCCTATGTTATTGAATTCCCATATGTCTTATTGTTCTTTTGTATGTTCATGGGTCTCAGAAAATATGTAAGTTGATAAAGTTTAATTCATGATATTATTCAACGGCATAATGGTCTTATGACATTCCAAGAGATTTTATTGACTTACTTCTCATGCATTAGTACATTATCCCATGACCAGACGACGTTATATACGCGTATATATTTATATTATATGTATATGGGATATGGGATATGGGAAAAGTTTACGGCGTTATATACGCACCACCACCTGATTAGCTGGTATACGTTGATGATTTGCCCTTTATGGCCGAAATGATATGATAGGATGCCCTCAGAGACTTGATGATGTTATGAACACATGTACCTATGCACGACATGACATTCATACGCATATGCATGACATTATAAGTATTAAATGATTCACAGAGCTATTCAGACTTACATGTCGAGTCTTTTACTCCATATATCTCTCATGTCTATTATTTACTGATTTTCATTCCTTACATACTCGGTACATTATTTGTACTGACGTCCCATTTTTCTGTGGACGTTGTGTTTCATGCCCATAGGTCCTGATAGAAAGGTTGAGGGTGCTCTAAGTAGGCTATCAGCTCGGCGGAAGATGTTGGTCCGCTCTATTTGCTGCGGAGTTGCTTATTTAGACAGTATGATTTGGACGTGTATTCTTTAGTATGGCGGGGCCCTATCCTAACTTTTATGGTATTTATATACTCGTAGAGGCTTGTAGACATATGTTATGTACGTGAAAGTTTGTATGGCCTTGTCGGCCTATGTTCAGTGTACGAGTGATCATTTTGGTCTTATATGCACGTATGCCTTATGTCTAAATTAGTATTACGTGTTTTATTCTAGTTATCCTACGGCAGCCTTTCCCTCTCATTACCTATGATAGTATGATACTAAAAGATACATTATGTAGGTACTCGGTTGAGTAAGATACCGGGTACCCGTCGCGGACCATCGATTTGGATCGTGACAGAATACTTATCACTTCAAAATAATCTTGTCCTTGAACTGATGTCAATTATCTGACGACAAATGCAGCGTAAAATACCCCCACACATAAAAGATCTCGACCTCCATCACAACGTTCATAGGCATCTCATGCCTTCTAGAAATTGATCCTTGTCTTTGACATTGATCACATGCCTTGGTCATTGGTTTGCATCTTGATAGATCGATGGCCAATAATAGCCACATTCAAGCATTTTTGTCGCAGTACGATTTCCTTCGTGGGGACCCTCAACTGGGGAGTCATGACATGCTTTTAGAATTTTAATTATCTCATCTTTCGGAGCACAATGCCGAATGATGTTGTCGGCGCAAATTCGAAAAAAAGGTTCCTCCCAATAGTATTGCCTATACTCTCGCAAGAATTTTTTCTTTTGATAAACTTCCAATCCATCCGGGATAAAGTCACTAACCAAGAAGTTAGCGATGTCGGCATACCAAGGAGTGGAGGTGCTAAATATTGCCAATAAGTGTTCATCTGGGAAGGCATCATTAATTTCAAGATCTTCTTTTGGTCTCCCTGCCTCTTCAAGCCTGGATAAGTGATCTGCAACTTGATTCTTTGTTCCTTTACGATCTTTGACTTCAAATTCAAACTCTTGTAACAAAATAACCCACCTAATCAATCTTGGTTTAGCATCCTTCTTTGCCATAAGGTATTAGAGAGTAGCATAATCGGTGTAGACTATCACTTTGGATCCCAACAAATAGGCCTGTAATTATTCAAAAGCATAGACAATAGCAAGCAGTTCTTGTTCAGTTACAGTGTAATTCATTTGTGCGCCATTGAGTGTCTTGCTTGCATAATAGACAGGATGAAGAATCTTGTTATGTCGTTGACCAAGTGCTGCTCCAATAGCCACACCACTGGCATCACACGTGAGTTCAAATGGAAGAGACTAATCGGGTGTGACAATAATAGGTGACGTGGTGAGCCTTGCTTTCAATTTCTCGAAAGATTTGAAGCATTTCTCATCGAACTCAAACTTAACATCCTTTTCAAGGAGCTTGCACATGGGACTTGCAATTTTTGAGAAGTCCTTGATAAATCGCCTGTAAAAGCCGGCATGTCCCCAAAAGCTCCGAACGCCTTTTATCGAAGTGGGAGGAGGAAGCTTGGAAATTATCTCGGTCTTTTCCCGGTCAAGCTCTATGCCTTTCTTGGAAATTTTCTGACCAAGAACAATACCCTCGTCCACCATGAAGTGACATTTTTCCCAATTGAGCACAAGGCTTTTTTCCTCACATCTTTTGAGCACTTTCCTAAGGTTGTCAAGGAAATTCTCAAAGGGATCACCAATTACAGAGAAGTCATCCATGAATACCTCTAAGAAATCCTCCACCATGTCCGAAAAAATTGACATAATGCATCGTTGAAAAGTAGCCGGGGCATTGCATAGCTCAAATGGCATCCGACTAAAGGCAAAGGTCCCACACGGACATGCGAATGTCGTCTTTTCATGGTCCTCTAAGGCAATGTTGATTTTATTTTAGCCGGAAACCATCTAAGAAGCAATAAAATAACCTTTCCCACTAGCCGATCAAGCATTTGATCAATAAAAGGCATAGGGAAATGGTCTTTGCAAGTAGCACTATTGAGCTTCCGATAGTCCATGTAAACTCTCCACCCGGTCACCGTCCTCGTTGGGATGAGTTGATTTTTGTCGTTTGAATCACAATCATGCCTCCTTTCTTTGGCACACATTGCACCGGACTCACCAAGGACTATCGGCAATAGGGTAGACAACCCTGACAACCAACCATTTTATGATTACTTTCTTCGCCACCTCTTGTATGGAAGGATTTAACCTTCTTTGATGCTCTACGCTAGGTTCGCTCTCTTGCTCCAATTGTATCTTGTGCTCATAAATTCTGGCGTGAATCCCTTGGATATCTGCTATAGTCCAACCAATGGTATGTCTGTGCTCCCTCGAGGTATTCAATAAGTGTTGAACCTGCACATCATTCAAAATAGAAGAAACAATTATAGGTAGAGTTTCATTAGATCCAAGAAATTTATACCATAAGTGCGACGAGAGTGGCTTGAGCAAAGTTTTGGTGGCTCGATAATCGAAGTCTTAGCGGGAGGGATGAATCTATTCTCTAATTCAAGAGAAATCTTCTTTGGTGCATAAGTGTAGGACCTAATCCTTTCGAATGCCTTAACGTATTCCACGTATCCTTCCATGCCTTCACCATCAAAATTCATCAAAATAGCCGCCAATGCCTCACCCAGGCATTCCTCTTCCATCTTCACCTCGACTGCATACCCTTACCCGCTTGAAAGGTAACTTCTTCGTCATTAACTCGGAACTTGATCTCATTTTGTTCCGAGTCCATGAGTGATCTCCCGGTAGGAAGGAATGGTCTCCCCAAGATGATAGGGATCTCTTTATCAAGATCATAATCTAGAATAACAAAGTCGGCGCGGAGGAGAAACTTTCCCACTTTCACAAGCACATCATCCACTATTCCCACCGGTCGCTTTATTGAACGGTCGGCCATTTCCAATCTCATTCTTGTAGGCCTAGGCATACCTAATCCTCCTTGCTTGTAATTAGAAATGCATTAAGTTGATTCTAGCCCCATTATCACAAATGGCTCATGCAAAATTGTGCAATCCAATGGTGCATGGAAGGGTGAAGGTTGTCGGGTCTTCTTTCTTTTGGACAGCGGTTGCTGCAATGATGGAACTAAACTGATGACTAACTTTCACCACTTCATTCTTGGTGGTTTTCTGTTTAGTGATTAAGTCGTTCAAGTACTTAGGAAAACCCGAGATCTGTTGAAATGCTTCCACAAATGAAATTTTCACCAATAATTACTTCAGGATGTCATAGAACTTCTCGAGTTTGCTATCATCAACCTTTATAGGATGTCTTTAAGGGAAAGGAGGAGGACGTCTAGGAATGGGTGCTAGAGTTTTTGGTGCCTCTATTACCTTTTCCTTAACCTCTTCATGGTTCACTTCTTGAGTTCTCACCTTCTTCGGGAGTCGTTCAACTTCAACAACAATTGGCATCTCAACTTGTGCCTCGACTTCTTGTTCAGAATCTTCCACTTTGACCGCTTGTTCATTCTCTCCTTGAAGTAGTTTCCCACTTCGAGTTGTAATTTCCATACAATGAGAAGTTGGACCACTCCCACTACCTTTTAGGTTTGCAATTGTTAACTTGGGCGCGTGTCTTTTTTCCTCGAATTTTGTTCTCTTGAGAGATCTCTCATTTGCATCTCCAACTTTTGAATAGATGCGGTGTGAGAACCCACAATCTCGGTCATATTCTTCATTGAAATGTCAGATCTCTCTTGATTTTGCAATACTCATTCAAGCATGTTTTTCGACTTGGACTCGCTTGAAGAACTTCCTTCCAATGCGGAGAGTTAGAATATTTCCCTTTTTGTGGAACATAGGGGTTTGAACTCCAATTTGAAAAATTATTGTTGTTGTGACTCAAATTTCCTTGATTTGAACTACCTTGGTCGTTTTGACACTGTTGGTTGCCTTGCCCTTGTGGGTTAGACCTCCATTGTTGTTGTTGTCCTGAACCTTGGTAGGGTTGTCTTTGATATCCTACTTGAGAATTGTTGACATAATTCGCTTCTTCGTAATCCTCATTTGACATGGATTGCACATCTTCCACAACATTCACCTTTTTTGATTGTCTTTAAGTGAAAATGTTTTGTCAACACATTGACATTGGTGGAAAGCCCGGCAATTACTTGATCTCTTTCTTGGTTTTCCTTAACCATCTTGATCAAGGAAGGAGTACCATATACAGTTCCACACGTGGTGTCTTCCGAGTGCCAAGCTTGGTTATGTTCTGCCATCTTGTCAAGGATTTGTGTGACCCTTGCAAATGTTTTATTCATAAAGGATCCATCCATTGCATTTTTGGCTATGGATTGGTTCATAGGAACCAAGACCATGTAAAACTTCTCCAACAAAATATTATCTGAAAACCCATGGATCAGTAACCTCACCAAGTATAAGTTGAATCTATCCCATTCCTCTTACTAGCAAAGCTCAGACAAGTTCGGGACAAGTATGGATGGAATTAGGAGGTAGATTTTGGATCCGCTGTCTTGCCTCTCTAGTTAGAGAGTACTTGAACACCCTCAACATTAGGGCATCATCTGAGACATGATTCTGCTTGTGCATGGTGCACATACCCAAAAATTTCTGAGATGTTGCGTCGGATCATCTTCTATGGAATTTTGGAAGAACCCCTCTGTCTTTAGCATTAAGATTAGACTGTGTTCCACTTTGAAGGTGGCAACATCAACTTTTGGAGGGACAATGACAGTTGTATCCTCAACATATTCATCTATATACGCAATAATATTCTCTTCTTCCGGCTCCGCCCATGTTTTCCAAATGACACCAAGCAAAGCAAGCAAAGTGTGATGGAATAGAAGAAGGCTTAAAGTAAAGAACACACTAATTAGTAATTTCAAAACCGTATTCCCTGGCAATGACACCAAAATTTGATACGCTCAAATTACACTTAAATAAATATTGTAAGGCGGTCGATGTCAAGTATAATAACTTAACTAGGTTGGGGTCGAATTCCACAAGGAATAGGTTTGAAAAGTTTACTTGAGTAGTGTGAAACTTTATTTAAGTCGTAATCCTACTCTGTTAGTTTAAAAACAGAGTGTTGTAATTGTGAATTATCAAGAAAACTAATTTTTAAGAGAATATGATTAATTAAGTTAAGGAAACCAAGGTTGTGTGCCCATCAATGAATGGAATGCTATCGGTGTTAATATGATATATTTCTAATGGAAAGTCCTTTAATATGCAAATGATTCCTAAAGGACTACCCAATATTTTCCAATAAGTAGGTATTATTTCCTCTTTATGATTTTCCCAAATATAAAAGAGTTACAATTAAGAAAAATCAATATATGCCAAATAGAACCCACTTATTCCTAAGCAATTCTATTAAACAAGGTTTAAAGCTTTGAGTTTTTGCTATTCAATTCTACCAAACCCTAATCCACTTTTCCAAGTAAAGGTATAGTAAAATGGCACTAGTCAATGTTTGCAACCATCAACAATAAATGAAGCATGAGAGAAGAATAGATATCGACCAACAATTTTATATATATATATATATATATATATATATTAAATGGAAAACACCGATTAACATTACCACCATTTAGGGTCCACAACCTTAGTATTTAAAGCTAGCTACTCATATTTGAACCCAAGAACAAATCAATAACTAAAGTCATAAAGCTTACAAAGATGAAAAGATTCTCTTCAAAAGATTCCAAAATAATGGTGTATTCAATTCTCTAAGTGTAGCCTCTTTTTCAGACAAGATGGTTCCAAAAAACCCTAGTCATTCTATTTATAATGGGCTAAAAGTCGTGGTAAAAAAGTGACAAAAGTAAACCTGTAGATCACGTCTGTGATCGCACAATGGGTCGCAGAAGGCTTTCGCGGTCCACGCATCTTCATTTCCTTCGCGAAATTGATCACCCTATTTTCTATGTTTCCGTCGCATTTTGTTTATGCCTTCCGCATATATATTTCGCGACCGCATATCGTACTACAAAGTCTTCTTTAGTGAAACTTTTTTGCATTTGTGCGATGACTATGCGGTCCGCACAAGAGTTATGCGACCACACAATGGATCACATAATATACTCTCAGAACTGGGATGGTCTGCTTCACTCTACGATTGGTCTGCGGCCCGCACATCACTTTTGCGGTAGCAGACCTGCCGCATTTCTGCCTTTCCATGGGTTTTTGTCCTCTTTTTAGTGTTCTTGGCTCTTCAAGTCTGGTTATCTGTAAAACACCAAAACTACATAAGAAATGACTTATAATGCTTCAAACGATGAGATAAAGTCTACGTAATTAGTATCAAAAGTGCCACAATATTATGGCACATCAAGCAAGCTCACCAATATAGCATTTGCCAACTTACAGTTACACAGTACGAGTTGAGCTATGTTTTCCCATAACAGTTATAGAAACAATTAGTTCAGCCAAGTCGGCCTATGTATATTCTAGTTTTCGTCGAATGATCATGAGTTGCGAGTGGTTAAGACACCGAGTTCCAGCCACGCCTCCCCAGGTTTGGGGCATGACATTGGGAGTTCGTCCTGCAGACATAGGTGAAGGATGCGTAATTGTCAATGATATGAAGAGAAATGTAGCGGACTTTGTGGCAAGATGTCCAAATTGTCAGCAAGTGAAGGCCGGACACCAAAGGCCCAGTGAGTTTACACATAACATAGAAATTTTGATATGAAAATGGGAGATGGTAAATATGGACTTTCTTGTGGGACTACCTCGCACTCCTCGCAAGTTCGGCTCAATTTGGGTGATTGTGGACCGACTCACAAAATCAACACACTTCTTACCTGTTAAGGCTACCAATACCGCGGAGCAGTATGCTCAGTTGTATATCAAGAAAATAGTCAGGTTGCATGGTGCTCCAGTTTCTATCATTTCTGATCGGGGGGCATTGTTAACGGCTAATTTTTGGAAGAAATTTCAGCAAGGTTTGGGTACTCAGGTGAATCTTATTACTCACGTTCACTCGAAGACTGGCGGGCAGGAAGAGCGGACTATTCAGACGCCTTAAGATATGTTGCGTGCTTGTGTTTTAGACTTCATGGATAGCTGAGATGATCACTTTCCACTCTCGTATAATTTTCTTACAACAACAGTTATCATACTAGTATTCAGATGCCATCGTTCGAGGCTTTATATTGTGGGATATGTAAATCTCTTATTGGGTGGTTTGAGATGGGGGAAGCGAAATTGATAGGACCAGACCTCGTGCATCAGGCTATGGAGAAGGTTAAGATCATTAAGGATAGGTTGGAAACTGCTCGAAGCCATCAAAAGTCCTATTCGGATGTGCGTCGTAGAGATTTGGAGTTTAAAAAAGATGATTGGGTGTTTTCCATGAAGGGAATAATGTGGTTTACTAAGAAAGGGAAGTTAATTCCACGGTACGCTTGACCGTAAAAAATCATTCATAGGATTGGTCGGGTGGCGTACAAGCTTGAACTACCTCCAGAGATGACCTTAGTTCCATCGGTGTTTCACGTATCCATGTTAAAGAAGGTCGTTGGAGATCCGTCGCTTGTTGTGCCAGTTGAGACTGTTGAGGTTAATGAAGAACTGACTTTTGAAGAAATTCCAGTTTCTATTTTTGATAGGCAAGTCCGAAAGCTAAGAAATAAAGAAATAGCCTCCACGAAAGTACTGTGGTAAACCAACAGGTGGAAGAGGCCACTTGGGAGGATAGGAAGAAATGAAGAAGAAGCACACTCATTTGTTTTAATAGCTATGCAATTGTATCTATAAAATTGTTGCCTATGAATTATGTATCACTTGTATAGTTGATGTTAAGGGTTTTCCTTTCTGGTGATATGTTTCTTATGAGGCCATGGATGGTATTATTTTTGTGTTATGTTGCATCATTTGGTTACGTATATGTTGTTAGGATTTGTTTCTGGGATTCTCTGACAGGTCGATAGGACCAGTTACAAGGGAAACTCTACCAAAATTTTGGGAATTTGGGGAGAGTCAAAATTTGGAACTGTTGGTGTTTAAAGTGACAGTCAAGTCATATTGAATGCTAGTGGAGGATTTATACCCTCATTCGAGGATGAATGATCTTAAGCCGGGCAGGATGTAAGGCCCCGTGAAATTTCACCTAGAACCCGAGGTCTTGTAGTGCTGAGGTAAGCTAATGTGTTTGAGGTAAGCGAGCTGCGGTACAGACTTTTGGGGTTGCTCAGTGCGTTGAGGAGTTGAAGGAAAAAGTTTACAAACCATGGAAGTTCTGCGGTCGATTAGGCGACGGCAGATCCGGTTTGCGGGCCACAGAGGAGCCGCAGAATGAAGCAGAAGATTTTCCAATTTTCAGGACCATTATACGGGCTATTATGCGGCCACTAAGCCGTTTTGCGAGCCCCAGATCCCATCGCAGAACCGGCTTGAGAAATTTTGGAAGGAGGTTCTAAGGTCCATTATGTGACCATATAATTGGTCTGCGGACCACATACCTATCCCAGGGTGAAGCAGAAACACCCAGTTCTGGAGTGTTAAGTGTTAAGTGGTCGCATATGCGACTGCAGATCTGCATCGGGGATTCATTTTTGAATTTTATAAACCGACCCCATTTCGTTTATCTAGCCGGAGGGTTCATTTTTGGGGGATTACCTAACATTTTAGAGAGAGGGAGAAAGTTATCCTAGAGAGAGGAAAGGGAGTACTAAGGATTTCTCTACTCCACGTTGATTAAACCTTTGAATTTCTTGAAAAGGAACTTGCTAGGGCTTCAAAAAGGTTAGAATTTCTCCCCCAATTCTGCAATTTCGGGTTTGGTTTGATTATGGGTGATGAGGGTAGATTTATCACATGCATGAGATAATAGAGACTGTAGGGAAGTTGTTGGGACATCTTGGGTGGTTTTTTTCTTGAATTAGTCGAGGGAAGGTTAGGTCTTCATTGTAGCAGCTCTTGCCCTACGAATTACTCTAATCATGCTGGTATTTCTCCCCTCTCCTATAGATTAACATCGTTAGGAGTGTCGGGACGCAATTTTTACACCAAGGGAAACTCTTTTGAGGTATGAAGGCTAAACTCTTATTCTAGTATCGGAATTCTCGAATCCTTGCAAAACTCCGTCATGTGTAGTCGAACTTAAAACACTGTTGAGGTGGGATGTTCAAGCTAGTAAATTGATTCTCAAATTGCATAACGTGTCTGAACCCTCATGTGTTAAAGATTTTGTATTGTGACTTAATTATGTTATACACCTTTTGGGAAGAAAACCTTGTATGAAATCAATGTGATAAAATGGTTAGTTCTCATATGATTGAAATTTGTGAACTTACACTTGCTAAGGCCAAAGGTGCCAAACGGTTAATTGGAAAAGAACTCTTTTTTACAAACTATTTTCGTTTTGGAATCTGAAGTGTTGAGTTGTGATTACACCTCCACCCACATATATTGGGGTAAGGCGGCAGGACCGCTTTGTTTAGAGTTGTGGTATTGTGATTACACCTCCACCCGCATACATTGGGGTGAGGAAGCATGACAACTTTGTGTAGATTTGTGCTATGTGTTTACACATCCACCCGCATACATTGGGGGTGAGGCGGTAGGGTTTTTTGTGTAGAGTTGTCGTATTGTGATTACACCTCTACCCACATAAATTGGGGTGAGGAGGCAGGGACAACACTTTGTGTAAAGGTGGTTATAGAGGATCCCCTACTTAAAATTTATAAACGTTATTAGAAGCTCTTAATAACTTTGCCTTGATTTTATCGTTTGTCTAAGCCCCTTGTATTGTTACCATGATTCATCATATTCATGTTGTATTTCCAAGTCCTTGAATATGTGCTATGGTGTTCGTACTAGTACTATTCGACATGTACTAACGTCCTTTTTGTCGAGGGCGCTGCATCTTTAATGGATGCAGGTGGTTCCATAGCGGGAGGTATTGGCTAGTGATAGCACTACACCCTCTTCCCAGTTGACTTGGTGAGCCCCACCTCATTTTGGGGTCGTGCATCTTTTGTTCCGTGTGTATTATGTTTTGAGGTATAGCCAGAACCTTGTTGCCGACACTATCATTGTACTCGTTTGCATATATTAGAGGCTCCGTAGAAACAATGTGGGTTGTATATATGGGTGTTGGGAAAGTCAAACCAGTCTTGTTGTATTTGAATCATGAATCACTTGTTTCACTTCAACTATGAAAGTGTATGTATTTTGAGATTTTAAAATGAAGTATCTAATGGAAACGGAATTAGTGTGCTTCATGAATCCTCTTGGTGCTAATTAGTGAGATTGGTAGAAGGCAATCTAGTAGGCTTGCTTGGCCGGGTTATCTCGGTTGAGTGCCGGCCGCGCCTCCCGTGGTCGGGGCTTGATAACCACTGTCGCTCTGCCAAATTCCTCGCAATCTCTTGTTAAATTTTGCATAAAATAACTCTAATTATCATCTCCAAATGCACATTCGACCTCATGGTTGCTACACCATCTTCTTCAAGCGATCCTAGCTCACACCATAATACATAATTCATGTTAGATAGATAATAAAGTTCTTTATAGGACCTTTACTAGAAATCACTCAACTCTCAAAACCTCACAGGAAATAGCCCACATGTGTAACCCCATAGTGACATCTTCCAAGGACGACATTGCACTGATTACAACCACCACGAAATCACTTAATCCCCCTTGAGCTCACACTCGCCCACCACTCAAAAGTGACCGCTCGTTCCCATCCACATCATATGAAGGTCCAACGATGAATCCAAAACTCGAAGTCATATTACATCCCAAGAAACTCTTTCCATCATATTCAAACTTCTGAAGCGCAAACGCCATAATCTCAAATGAAATACACAGACTTAGTCCTTTGTTCACCATGACCATAATCGCGCCAAGCTTTCTGGAAGCATGTGTCTATCCTGCCACGAAATTCATATGATATGCTGCCATTCTCACTCTAAATTAACCATCTTCTGAAGCGAAGTACTCGACCTCTAGCAATTCAACCTCCGCGAGACACCTCCCACAATGTCCTTCCCCATCCTTCATTGCCCAAATGCTGCCTCAAATCATAATCCAGCTCTGTCTCACCTGAACTAATAAATTTCTACCAGCTCTAAGCCTCCTTGAAGATCATCTTTCTTGAGCCATCA
Source organism: Nicotiana knightiana (assembly GCA_005239525.1). Taxonomy (NCBI): domain Eukaryota; kingdom Viridiplantae; phylum Streptophyta; class Magnoliopsida; order Solanales; family Solanaceae; genus Nicotiana; species Nicotiana knightiana. The sequence continues at coordinate 195,446 of ML394327.1, read as the reverse complement.
ACATTAGAAACACTAATTCGACTCTAAAACTGTTACAGACTGCTATCTTTGACAATTGCTTCTTAGGCACCATTTCACATCACCCAGCCCCGAAGGAAAATCAGAGAAGAAGACACCACTGACGAGCCTTAATGCATTCAAACAAGGACGACGACACCACATCACAAATGAGAATTTCCACCAAGTTTGAAAATATCCATTCTCACTACTCTGTCGACCAATGACTGAACATCCATAGTCCAATTGCCTCTCCTTCGCTAGGATAAAATGCTGAATCTCTAAACCATGAACCAAATACTCCTCGTTTCAAGTCATTCATTGTCATGACACATAATTATGCATCCTACCATTTACACCAACATTGCACAGTAACAACACATGAAATTCACACTTCACCGTGCATAGCCTCGAAATAGTAGGCAACGCTAACACTAGGTTAAAACAACGGAACACCCCACCGCAAGGCGACGATAATAGTCCGACAAAATGCACAGGGAAAAACATCTTACGCCACATCTGCAGCATCACTACAACTCCTCGATGCCCACTTGATGGAAAGCGCTCAACATTGTATAAGAATGGGTTGGAAGGAAATATAAGACATAAGCTTCAATGGAATCAGCCCACACGAGGAGGAATCAAAAAAGGAAGTTCTCCTAACATCCCTGTAGCCTCTCAAAGATAAGCACAGACGTCTCTGTACCGATCCACAAGACTAGACTTGCTCATGACTCGTGAGACCTAAGTGAACCTAGAGCTCTAATCCCAAGCTGTCACGACTCAATCTCCACGATAGGTCGTGATAGCACCCAACGTCGCCGTTAGGAAAGCCAACAATGAACTACCAACTTAATTATTCATTTTATTATTTTTTTGAAATCATGAATCTTATTAAATAAGTAAATTAATGCATTAAAAATCGTAGGTACATACAATTTAAATAAAATATAATGTAAAAGTTTGTCAATGCTAAGCAAAACAATAAACAAATTTAGAACATCCCAAAAATCCAGTGTCACAAGTACATGAGCATCTGCTAGGGAGTACAATAATAATACAATATATGTTTGGAATATAAGATAGAAAAGATAAGCTAATTAAATATGATGGAGACTTTGTGTAATGCAGATCGTAACATGGAATACAACTCACCATAAAGTCCGCTCGGCAACTGCGCCTATGCGTCCAAATGACCATCAGAAATATACCTGCACAATAAGTGCAGAAGTGTAGCATGAGTACGTAAATCGACGTGTACTCAGTAAGTATCTAGCCAAACCCCGGAGAAGTAGTGACAAGGGGTCGACATCGACATTTACTAGTGGTCTAATAAATCATCATGATAAATCATGGAACATATATGAAGCACAACCATAATAATGAGGTAAAAAGGTAACTACCATAATCCTTCAACACTTCTTTTTAAATATAAATCTTTCAAATGTCATATGATATCTCAACAAATCAAAAATATCATATGTAATCTCAAACGGATAAGGAATACCATATAAATGCCAGGTCTAAATAAAAGGGGAGCCAATGAATATCCGTACTGCTAGCGGTATCACACACGATTATGCCGAGGTCGTACGACCTGATCCAGAGTGATGTGTACATAGCCGAGGGTCGACCGGCACAGACCAGAGATACATCTCAATATACTGCCGAGGAGTTCGACCCGATCCATAGGAAAGGAAGAAACTTATTGAATTATGAGTCACGTGCTTACAACGTAGGTGCAAGAGCATAAAGTAAACATGGCTTTTGTCGCTTATCAAATATCTCTCCAAACAACTCAAGGTGATGAAGACTGGCCTAATATATTCCCAAATAATGCAGTTATAGATTTACTTAATTAAGCTAGCAAAAATGATTTCAAATAATTCAAATATTACATTATAAATTCCTAAGTCTACACGGACATAAACATGCTTTTAGCTATGTACGGACTCTCGTCACCTTGTGCGTACGTAGCACCCAAAACTAGTAGTACATAACAATTTTAATACCTACGGGGGTAGTTTCCATTTCACAAAGTTAGGCACGAGACTTACCTTGCTTCGAAATTCCATAACCGGCTCCAACGCCTCTCTAACAACTCAAACTGGCCCATCGATCCGAAACTAGTCAAACAACGTGCAAACCAATAAAAATATACTCACATACACGTAATTAATAAATTTATAACAATTTTGAAGTCCGCTCAAAGAGTGAACAAAGTCAACCCTAGGGCCCACGTGCTCGGATTCCGAAAATTTTCTAAGATAAACATTACCCATAGCACCATGAACTCATATATATAATTTATCCTAATTTCAAGTCCAATTTCATGGTCAAAATCCAAATATATCATTTATAGGTTTTATTCCAAAAATTCCATAATTACTATCAAATTCCATGTTAAAATCCATATATTACCCAAGCATTTAACTTGAAACAATTAGAAATGACTTACCTTACATAATAACCCATACAACATCAAACCTCTCCGAAGTCCGTGGAAGCCCAACTACAAATTCCATGGTGATCAGCTCCCACTTCCACTCTGGAATATCTAACCTCTGATGCAATCCACCCGGTCTCTGGTGCTCATACTTAACCTGCTGACAGTTGAGACACCGAGCCACGAACTCAACAATATCCCTCTTCATCCGCCTCCACCAATAATGATGTCTTAGATCCTAATACATCTTCGCGGCACCCGGATGGATGGAATACCGCGAACTATGGGCCTCTGCTAGAATCAACTCTCAGAGCCCATCCACATTGGGCACGCAAATCCAGGCAGGCATCCTCAGGACCCCATCATCACCAATAACCACATCCCTGGCATCACCTCGACGGACCCTGTCCGGAAAAATGATCAAGTGTGGATCATCATACTAGCGTGCTCTAATCTGATCATAAAGAGAAGACATGGAGGCTACACAAGCCAATACTCGTGGGGGTTCTGATAGATCCAATCTCACCAACTGACCCGCTAAAGCGTGAACATCAAGTTCTAAAGGTCGCTCTGCTACTAGTAAGTAGACTAGACTCCCCAAACTCTCTTCTCCGCGACTCAGGGCATTGGCCACTACATTGGCCTTCCCCGGATGATATAAAATAGTGAGGTCATAATCCTTGAGAAGCTCCAACCATATCCTCTAATGCAAATTCAGATCCTTCTGCTTAAGCAGATGCTGCAAACAACGGTGATCAGTGAAAATCTCACAATGTACTCCATACAATAATGGCGCCAAATCTTCAAGGCGTGGACAATTGCTACTAGCTCAAGATCATACACTGGATAGTTCTTCTCGTGCACCTTCAACTGTCTGGATGCGTAGGCAATCACCCTACCATCCTGAATCAATACCGCTCCAAGGCCAACTATCGAGGTATCTGGGTAAACTGTATAAGAACCTGAACCCATAGGCAAAACCAACACTCAAGCTGTAGTCAAAGCTGACTTGAGCTTCTGAAAGCTCTCCGCACACTCTTTTGTCCACCTGAACGGAGCACCCTTCTGGGTTAGTCTGGTCATAGGTGCTGCAATAGATAAGAGTCCCTCTATAAAACAGCGATAGTACCCCTGCCAAACCCAGGAAACCGTGAATCTCGGTAGCTGATGACGGTCTAGGACAGCTCTGCACCGCGTCTATCTTCTTCGGATCAACCTGAGTACCCTCACTAGACACCACATGCCCCAAGAAAGCTACTGAATCAAGCCAGAACTCACACTTCAAAAATTTTGCATACAACCTCTTCTCCCTCAGAGCCTGAAGCACAATCGTCAAATGCTTCTCATGATCCTCCCGAGATCGGGAATATACCAAGATATCATCAATAAATATGATGACGAAAGAGTCAAGATAAGGCCGGAACACATTGTGCATCAAGTGCATAAAGGCCGTTGGGGCATTGGTCAGCCCGAATGACATAACCAGAAACTCATAATGACCATATCTAGTCCTGAAGCAGTCTTCGGGATGTCAGACCCCTGAATTTTCAACTGATGATAGCCAGAACGCAAGTCAATCTTGGAAAATACCCTGGCACCTTGCAACTGATCAAAGAAGTCATCTATGCGAGGCAAGGGGTATCCGTTCTTCATCGTAACCTTGTTCAGCTGCCGATAATCAATACACATACGCATAGAACCATCCTTCTTCTTCACAAAAAACACCGGTGCACCCCAAGGTGACACACTAGGCCGAATGAACCCCTTATTTAGGAGTTCCTGAAGCTGCTCCTTTAATTCCTTCAACTCCGCTGGTGCCATACGATAAGGTGGAATAGAAAGAGGCTGAGTGCCTGGCACCAGGTCAATACCAAAATCAATGTCCCTATCAGGTGGCATGCCTGGTAGGTTTGCAGGAAACACGTCCAGAAAATCACGAACCACAGGAACTGAATCAATAGTGGGAGTCTCACCACTGACATCCCTCATGAAATCCAAATACGATAAACACCCATTTTCAACCATACGACGAGCCTTCAGGTAAGAAATCACCCTACTATGCACATACTCAGAAGAACCTCTCCACTCAACCTTCGAAAATCCTGGCATAGCTAAGGTCACGGTCTTAGCGTGACAATCAAGAACAGCATGACACAGAGATAGCCAATCCATGCCCAATATCACATCAAAATCAACCATGTTAAGTAACAATAGGTCCACTCGGGTCTCCAGATCCCCAATAGATATCACACATGACCGATGCACATGGTCCACAACAATAGTATCACCCACCGGAGTCGACACATGAACCGATGCATCAAGAGACTCACGAGGCATATCCAGAAAATGGGCAAAATATGATGAAACATAGGAATAAGTAGAACCAGGGTCAAATAAGGCCAAAGCATCTCAACGACAGACCGAGACAATATATGTGATCATTGCATCAGAGGCCATAGCATCTGACCTGTCTGGAAGTGCATAGATACGAGCCTGGCCTCCACCTGCACGACCTCCCCCTCTAGGGCGTCCCCTGGCGATCTGACCCCCACCCCTAGCTGTCTGGGCGAGTGATGAAGTAACTGGAGGCGAAGTCGAGGGCTGGCCCCTCTGCTGAGAAGAACCACCAAAACGACGGGGACACTGCCTCCACATGTGCCCAAATTCTCCGCACACGAAACAACTCCCTGGAGCTGGAGACGGGGACTGAAAGAAACCCCTGGCACCAGAATGGCCACTAGAAGAATCATGCATAGAGGAACCCTGAACTAATAGTGCTCGAGATTCACTCTGGGCTGGAAGGGCACTGAATGAAGAACGGCCCGGCTGAGAACTGCGGGGACCATGCCCCGGAGATGCACCACTATAGGCTGGGTAGACTGGCTGAGGAGACCTGAATGAACGACCTCTACCATTTTGAAATTGTCCTCTAGAAGGAGCACCACTAGAAATACAAGATCCACGACGCCTCTTTGCCTCCCTCTCCTCTCACTCCTGGCGGCGAACTGACTCAATATCTCGAGCAATATCAACAACCTGCTCGAAGTTAGCACCTAATACCCTCTCCCTAGTCATCAAAAAGGGAAGCTGATAAGTGAGTCCATCCACGAACCTCCTAATCGTCTCCCTATCAGTAGGGACCAACTCGGTGGCATGACGAGCCATCTCTGAAGATCGTATCTCATACTGCGTCGCTGATAGCTCCCCCTGACGCAGCTGCTCAAACTGCCTGCATTGCTCCTCCTTATGGGACTGGGAACATACTTCTCCAAGAAGATAGTGGAGAACTGCTTCCAGGTGAGGGGTGCTGCACCAACAGGTCTACGCCTCTCGAAAGACTCCCACCAAGTAAAAGCAGCCCTAGAAAACTGAAAAGTAGCAAATGAGACCCCACTGGTCTCCAGTATCCCAGTAGTACGAAGCATCCTCTAACACTTATCCAGAAAACCCTGGGCATCCTTGCCCTCAGCACCACTGAAGTTCGGAGGCTGAAGTCTACTAAATCTCTCCAGCCTACGATGTTCATCATCTGGCATAGCTGGAATCACAAAGTCCTGACCGGGACCTCGACCTTTCACTAGTCTAGTTGGTTTCTGGTCACCTTTGATCGATAGCGCGTGTCCTCACCATCTGTGGGAGAACGAAACAACAGAAGTTTAGACTTCCAGAATCAACAAAATGGCACCTCAAAATTCAAGAAAATGAGATTTTTCATAAGGGTTCTGTAGCCTCTCGAAGATAAGTATAGATGTCTCCGTACCGATCCGCAAGACTCTACTAAACCTGCTCATGATCGTTGAGTCCTATGTAACCTAGGCTCTGATACCAACATTTCACGACCCTAAATCCTAAGCTGGCCGTGATGGCGCCTATCGTGGAACTAGGCTAGCCAACAATCACATACTAACATAATATTTTCATAATTTCCAAAACTATTCCGATATTTCATAAGCATTAAAACCCAACGAAATAAATAGTCTAACTACTACCCCCAAAATCTGGAGTCAACCCGTCATGAGCATCTACGAGTAGTACAAAATAAGCCTACTATCATAATACATCAAGTCTCGGGATGAGGAACTAAATCCAAAACAAGAAATGGGAAAAGAGATGTTGTGTACGCTGAACAGCTACCTCAAAATCCCAACTCCGGCTCCGCAAGAGGGAAGAAAACTAGTGCTCGGTACCAGCACCTGTATCTGCACACAGAGGTGCATGGAGTAATGTGAGTATGCCAACTCAGTAGTAATGAAAATAAATCAAGTCTAAGCAGTAAGAAACACATAGGATCAATCATATATTCACAATAAGCACAGTCTTTCTTTCCAACAGTGTATACATTCAATCAACATGCTTTAAAAAGCAAACTTCAATAAAAAAAAATCCTTTGAAAAGTGTGATTTCCAACAATTTCAGAATAATGCCCAAGGAGATTAGTGTAAAGTGAAATAAATCATAAATAGCCACTCGGGCCAAAAACATGTATCATAAACCGCCCCTCGGGAAATCATCCGTCAGAATCAGTTGCTCAGCATGCCTCACACCGCTAGTTGGCGCAGTCGACTATTATACGGATCGGGCTGCACGCCGCAACAATATACGTAATGGATTGGGATGCACGCTACAGCAGTGTGTGTGTGTGTGTATACATATATATGTATGTATGTGTGTGTGTTGGATCGGGCTGCCCGCCACAGCAGTTGTGTGCGTTCCTGGTGCTTGTTGAGTACGAATGTTTAGTGTGATCATGAGATACTGATACTGGAGTTACGAGTGACTGAGAGGCTTGCCTGAGAGGCCTTATTTGTGAGTGATGCTGTGCCCGAGGGGCTTATATTTTATGAAACTACTGTTTTCACTCTTCTTTACACTGAGCCTCTGATGATAATATTGGAAAAATGTTTATATACGAGTTTTTAAATGGAAACTGGAGTTTTATGAAATATTCGGAATGTAGATTCCTGACTTGATTTAATTATTTCCATTGTTACTTATTATATGGATTTACATGATTTATAAATGCTCGTCACTACACTCAAGTTTTTAGTTACTTTGATTACTTATGAGTTGGCGTACTCACGTTACTCCCTACACCTCTGTGTGCAGATCCAGGTACCAGACCATCTCACTAGTTTATTTTTGGACGTGCTTGGAGTTTGTTCGAGGATCGAGGTAGCTGCTCAGCGTCCACCGCTCACCTCTTTTCCTTTCCTCAGTTCATAATTTTGTCTTTTGTACTTCGGACTTTTGTAGTAGCAAGTCACCTTATTGTACATTGTATTTATAGTCCTAGATGCTCATTACAGTTGACTCCAGGATTTGGGATAGTGTATAAATTGTTTATCTCATTTTTCTGTTTTAAATCTGCTAGTTTTGGGAAATTATGAAATATTATGATAGTCTGTAATGGTTGGCTGGCCTAGTTCCATGATAGGCGCCATAACGGTCGGCTTAGGATTTGGGGTCGTGACATTATGTCTTCCATTTTATCATTAAATTAGTGATTTGGGGTGAAAAATTTAGGAAAATTTGAGAAAAACTCTTAGCCGGAATTTTGGGATTTTGATCGAGATTTTGGTATCGGATTTGAGTAAATTTGGTATATTTAGACTCCTGAGTGAATGTGTGCTCATAATTTGTGACTTTTACCCGATTTCGAGACGTGGGCCCGGGGAGAATTTTGGGGAGAATTACCAATTTCTTGCTTTAGTTTTGATTTCAGTAGCTATATTAGTTCTTGTAGTTGTATTTATGTTATGTAATTAATTTTGGCTAGATTTGGGCCATTCGGAGTCGGATTTCGTGGAAAGAGCGTTGTTTCAACCTGATTTGAGCTTGGTTCGAGGTAAGTGGCTTCCTAACCTTGTGTGGGGGAACTCCCCTTAGGATTTGGTACTGTTTTGATATGTGAGGTGACGAGTACGTAGACGGGCTAATGTTGTAAAAACACGATTTCCGCTAAGTAATGCCCTGTTATCCTTCTTATTTGAATCTTATCAGCATGTGTAGTATCTTGTTAGAATAGCATGCCTACTTGCCTTAACTATTTTTCTGAACTACGTGCAGCAAGTTTAGTGAATTTACCTATTGTCCTTATCTTGTATTTAAGTTGAATTGTAGGATCTCGTGTTGTAACTATTTAATTCTATTATTTGGATTGTATATTTACTTTGGGACTACAAAATGGCATTCTGGGAAATCCCCCCTCCCCCCTTCGTTCTGCATATTTACTTTGGGACTACGGAACGATATTTCGGGAGAACCCCTGTCTTGCGTATTTAATTTGGGACTACGGAACGGTATTCCGGGAGATCCCCCTACACATTTATGTTTGGGACTACGAGACAGTATCTCGGGAGACCCCCTGTTGTATTTCTGTGCACTAAGTTGTTGCATTCTATGATTTTTTTTCTTGTTAAATTTCAGTCTTTATTTTACTGTGATATTTCATTCTACCTTGCTTTACTATATATATATATATAGTAGGGCCTTGACCTGACCTCGTCATTACTCGACCGAGGTTAGGCTTGGCACTTACTAGGTACCATTGTGGTGTACTCAGGCCCTTTCCTACATATGTTTTTCGTGTGCGGATCCAGGTCCTTCGTACCAGCCTCGTTCATAGTTGCAGTCGCTGCTGCCGGAGACTTCAAGGTACATGTGCCCGCGCCCGCATATCCTCAGCGTCCCCCTCCCCCTCTATCCCCCTATGTTCTTATTTCCCTCTTTTCTATAGACAGTGATGTATAGAATAGTTAGGACTCGTAGAAGCTTGTGACTTACAGTGTTCCGGATCTTGGGAGTATTGTGTACAGTTCGGGAGTTGCTTATTGTATGTGCCGAGCGGCACCCTAAATTTGCTTATTTACATTACCTATTACTGTTAGTCGTTAAATTTGAACGCTTTCATTTTTTGTTTCCACAAAGTATTAGACTTACCTAGTTGTAGAGAGTAGGTGCCGTCACGACAAATTAATGGAGGAAGAACTTGGGTCGTGACAGCGTAGCATGAGTACACCATAATGGTACCCAGTAAGTACCAAGCAGTAGTGACGAGGCTAGGACATGACACCTACCGAACATGTTAACCTGTGCAGGATATGACTTAAAGCTAACAAGGAAGGAATATGAAGGTAATACCTATAGCAGAAAGAATTCAAATTACAAACAACAATGAATATAAGAATAACACAAATGGCAACGAGAAATAACCAAGAATTTCAACAACAACATAGTCGGGGTACGGATGAAGTATAAATATGTTCAAGTAGGGAAAACGATGTTAACTCAACCAATCAAATCATTTCTAATACGCGAATTTCAACAATCCCACTTCTTGTAATCTCATATCATAAATCACAACTTTCAAATCTTTAACACACATGGCACCTGGTGCCCACATTTTCCATCTCACTTCGCACGAAAAAATCCACATGCTACTCGATACAAAATATCTGTGTCAAATGCTAATTAGGATATTCAAGAGATTTATTTATATATTATAAAGTAAAATTATAGTTTCTGAACCAAGTACGAAATCAATGAGAAAAATGAATTTATTTTAGAAATCATTTGGCTGAAGAAAATAACATTTCCAAATAAAATACAGCATCTGATAAGCTAATAATTTAATATAGAATTTATTAACTTAAGACCAAATAGCAATTCCTTTTTAAGTAAAGTAAAACATCCAGCAAGGTAAGGATATTAAGTTGAGAAATCAATTAAAGTAAAGTATGACAACTATTAGAAATAGTAAAGTACCGAATAAAACGATGAGTTTTAACTTAAAAGTCACATAAGGTAAGCATGTTATTAATACTTTGATTTAAAATTGTTATTTTGCCACAACTCGACATAGTACGAGATAATGACTCAGCGTAGTAAATTCATCTTGAAAATCAATTCACCAAAACAATAGTAATAGGAAAGGAAAACATGGAATGACGGTAACGCAGTAAACTAATGGAACAAATCAATCCTCGAACACCAGTAAAAGAAACAAGAAATACCAATCCTCAGAGTCTCGTACGAAAGAATCTAAGCCAACTCAATACAATAAGGAAGATAATACACATAAACTGTTGCGGCGTGCAACACGATCCCACCGTACAACACTATCCACCCTTATTCCACCATGTAAATATAAATAATAATAAATAAATATATATTGTGGCGCGCATTCCGATCCGACCATATAATCAGAGCCAATATCATAATTCACCCTTATTTCACCATATAAATGTACCCTTATTTCATCCGTTGCGGCATGCAATCCGATCTCCCATGCAATATCAATATCACAATACAAATGTCTTCTCTTATTTCACTTATCTCCCTTATTTCACCTGTTGCGGCGTACAAACCGAACCCCCGTACAATAATTTAAATCAACAATAACAATTCAATAACTCAATTTACAAGAATTTCTACAATCAAGGGTATGAGCAACAAAGGAACCATGTAAAAATCAAAGGAATACAACAACTTTTACAAAAATGACAGGACAGGTAAGACACGTGATAACTAAGTATGCAATCACAACAATTTGGAGATGTAGCAGATACGCACGAAGTCATAGAAGAAACTCAACAATTAATATGTAACAAGACAATAAGGAAGGCAATAACTTCAACTAACGCATATAAGGACCAAATAATGTGTAATAGGTACAATAAGTGCTAACAACGTAAAATAGAGCATGTAAGAGTAGCCTAACAACGAGATATCACATGTTATGACAATTCAATCAAAGGCATGGGAAGAGACTAGACAATCAAAACTAGTCAAATACCACTCGTCACCTCACGTACACGACTTTAATATAACAATAGCACAATTAACTCAATTCCTAGGGGTAGTTTCCCCAACACAAAGTTCAACAAAGACACTTACCTCAATTCGGCCAACTCAATACTCAATTTAGCTTTTCCTTTAACAATTCACCTCAGCTCGGCCCAATCTAGCCACAACATGAATACATCACATAATGCAAGAGAAAACAATTTCAATTAATAAAGCTATCATCTTTATACAATTCCTAAAAAGTTAACAAAAGTCAACTCCGGGACCGCCCTGTCAAAAACCCAGGGTCCAAAGGTAGATCTTGACTACCCATAGCTCCACAAGTCCAAAAATGTGTTTTTTCTCCAAATCCGAGTCAAATTCAACTCTCAACTCTCAAATCCCAAATTTTAATTTTTCAAAAATTTGACAAAATCCCCAAATTTTTCCTTAGATTCTTATGAATTTGATGTTAAATCTAATATATAATCATAAAATATAACTGAAAATTGATTAGAGGTACTTACCTAATGGTTTGGTATGAAAATCCTTCCATAAAATCGCCGCGTATCGAGGCCAGGGTTCAAAATATATCAAAATGAAGCTAAGTCTCGAAATTACTTAGCTATATGCAGGCTGCAAATGTCGCATTTGCGACAAGGGGTTTGCAAATGCAAACCCCGCAGAAGCGAAGAACCCTTTGCAGAGCGAAGCTTGAAAAATTATGTTGCCCTCGCAAATGCGACAAAAAGGTTGCAAACGCGGACATTGGACTTTCGCAAAAGGTACCAGTTGGTCGCAAAAGCGAACTTACCGAGCCCAGGCCTTCATCGCAAATGTGATACAGAGTGCACAAATGCAAACTCAACGGGCTTCGCAAAAGCGACATTTCTTCGTAAATGCGGGTCTCTTCCCCATGAGCCTAGGTTCACAAATGCGAGGAGTACCTCGCAAATGTGGTAGTGCATTTTCGACAACAAATGCGATGAAACCAGTACCAGCTCTCAATAACTTAACAAAATCAATTTTGAACCCATCCGAAACTCAGCCGAGCCCCCGAGGCTCCAAACCAAACACTTACACCAGTCCAAAAACATAACACGAGCTCGCTTAGTCGGGTCATTACATTCTCCCTCACTTAAACATATGTTCATCCTTGAACGTGCCAGGAGGCGTTCCAAAGCTATTAAATCACTGCATGAGCTCACCATACATACATCCGGGGGTGATTCCCATCACCCAAACCTATGTAAGCCTGACAACACAACTTATCTGAAAATCTCATTTCATCGCTCATAACCTTAGGACAGAACCCAACCCTCAACATCCGAAATTCATCATAGGATCTGTATCTCGCATCAATAGACTGTATAAAATTGAACAAGATGAATCGAGCCACAATTCCAACCTAGGGTACAATCACATGATGTTCCACACAACTCAAATGCTCGTAGTAAAAACTTCCGACCACCATAGCTATCAAATAACAATCTTGGCACCGGTAATACACTTCACATCGAATAAGAATTTGTTCCGGACCTCCGCAATGCTGCCCATGATAAAGAAACATGTCGGAACTCATAACCGCTCATGAAATCAACAAGTCAAGAAGCTTTCCTGTCTGTACACCAAGAAAGAAGCCCAATTGAAAACTCATCACAGAACCATACAGATTCTCACACGACACGGTTCGTACTCCAAACCAGCAATAACTCAGTTATGCAACACAAATAGAAGGAAACCAAGGTACGAGGACTATCTAACAAGTACAACTGGTACAACAACAAAAGTACAGTTTCATTAACTCCTCAATGGAGGGAAAACAAAACACCAATTGAACACAAGGAAAAGGTATCCCATATAACATCTAATGCGGCGTGCAACCCGGTACTAAATATATCAATCCATATAGGGATACTCATCAAGCCAAAGTTCTCAGGTTTACTGATCACATGAATGTTAATATCAAGTACAATAGAGTGCACGGGTATAATTGTGGAAAATGAATAGAAATAATACAACACGGAGGAAAACTAGCACAACTAAGGTGCAATGAGAAAATAAACATCACGAGGGAAATCTCGCCCACATCGTCATAAGGCCTGAACGAAACTACAACATGTGTGGAGAATAATCATACAACCTCATAGCCCATCATCGCATAAGCGAGTAGCACATAACATAGGTCGGGGGCACAAATAATACCCATACCGAGTAACATAACCGTGATATCAACTTCACAAGAGTACCCAAACCTGATCCGATAAAAATACACATTCTCATTGGGCTTTCAAATAGCCCCCAAACCAATTCCAATCATTCTCAAATAGGTAAATAACCTTCCAAAAGTTTATAAAAATCTATCCATAACATACGCCAGTAGTTATCCCATTCTCAACATTTCTTCACAATTCGCAATCAAGGAATAGTCCGCCTACGGGGACATCCAGTCCCGAAACCTCATGAATACCAGAACTTCCATACCCGATCTCAACTACGCTACGCAAATGGATGATACATCACTCACAATCCATCGTCTTACGAAAACACCTACATAGATCTTCCACACCACGTAGCAAAACCTGAATCTCAAAAGACCCAACACCCGGCAATCATCGTACCACTAGTCAAGTATCTACAAGTCAAAACACAAGGTACCTTCCTAAAATGCACTCTCTTCACATGTGATATCCAATAATGTCTGCATTCTATTAACTTTTGGTATCATCTAGGAGGAAACCATAATGCACAACATTTTCCTTATGCACGTAGTAGACAGCCGCCTCAAGCCATGGATGACACCATCGAGAACTCTTCGAGACCCGCACGCATGTAACAAAGCCATCAGGGCCGCATCTCCCCAACTCAACCGAGTCACACAACCCGTCCAACCCAAGAGTAATGCCACAAATGCCAGCAGAAAATTACCATCCATAAAAAAGGACCTATTACTTCCATTGCTATGCTGATCCCCCTACCACCGAGCTGACCCATTTCTTCGGATACTCCTCTGCTTCCTCTGCGGTAACACTTATTCTTGTCGATACACAAAGAACCCAACCAAAGCTCAATGCAGAAAATCCTAACAGGAACCACGTATCCCAGAAGCTCATAAACCATTGTATTTCCTCTGAAGCACCCCATGACGTTACAGCTGAGATGCCCACGCTGAAGAGACCTTCTGTGGATCCCAAATTGCTTCTCTGACTTCTATGATACTGAAATGTCGATCCATTAATGGTGCAGAAATACAACAAGTACCAGCATTATCCCATACAAATCTCAGATCTTAAACATATACGGATTTTGGGGAACCCTTTAATACCACATATATACATCTCAGGCCAAAACTGATATAGCACATGACCCTGCAATCTGATCATCGATAGTGGACTCCCTTACTTGGCGCGAATCCATAAGAAACAACATCCGATGATCCGCAAAACGTTCTTCACAGCTCGTACAACACTAATCATAAGATACTCCAAGTCATCTACTAAGTGCATGTCCATCCTCATGACAGTCAAACTCGCTTCCTCCAATGCCTTGAATGATAATATGTACCTTCCACTGAGTAGAAATCCCATACAAACCACCTAGTCTCTTATACCACCAACTATCCCGAAATCAATATCCACCTCGTGACCCTACCACGATAGCGATGACTAGTCAACCAATTAAACCTTCCCAAGCTCGTACTTATCAACCAGACGCCAGAACCCGTTCCATCCCCATGTGAAAAATTGAATAGTCCCTCAATACCTCCTCATCCTCAATTTGGAAGACACGTTGAGACAATGTTTGAGCATCCCTGGCTCCCTCGTAGCTCTTCCGCAGCATCACGAACCGTTGGCGCATAGCTGATACTGAGAAAGCAATATCGTACATGAGTGGATGCAAGGGAACATAAGATATATGTTTCAAGCCGAATCAATGCCACAAGACAAGGAAGTAAATAAGTGGAGCTTCCTAATAGTTTATGTAGCCTCTCGAAGATAAGCACGAGCGTCTCTGTACTGGTCCGCGAGATTCTAATAAACCTGCTTATGACTCGTAGCACCTATGAACCTAGAGCTCTGATACCAACTTGTCATGACCCAAAATCCCTCTAAAGGAGTTGTGATGGCACCTAGTCTCTAAAACTAGGTAAGCTTAACGTATATCAAAATGATTACTAATTCTGCTAAATAGCTTCTAAACATGAATCGGAAATTTCTATATAAGCCAATAATCCCAAAATAGATACACAATATTGCAGAACATGTAGTACAAGTCATAAGCCTTTCTAGGAATAATTGTGTATAATGAATACATCACTGTTCCGAAATAATAGGATACAATGGAAATAAATACAACAGAAGGTGACTTCGGAGCCTGCAAATGTCCAGCAGGTGTACCTTAAACTCTTTAGTCGCACAAGCATTAGTCTATAAACCAGCTCGATCTGAAGTACTTGGTTCTGCACAAAATGTACAGAAGCGTAGAATGAGTACACCACAGTGGTACCTAGTAACTATCAAGCCTAACCTTGTTAGAGTAGTGACGAGGCCAGGTCAAGATGCCTACCGAACATGTAAACTTGTGCAGGATATGACTTAAAGCTAACAAGGAAGGAATATGAAGGTAATACTAATAGCAGAAAGAATTCAAATTACAAAGAACAATGAAGATAAGGGGAACACGAATGGCATGTAAGAACGCATTTCTGCGGCCCATTATGCGGCCGCATAATCACTCTGCGGACCGCATAATGACTGCAGAATGAAGCAGAAAATTGGCCAATTTTGAGGCCAGTTATGCGGCCCATTTATGCGATCGCATAATCGCTTGGAGGGCCACATGTTGATAACATATACACCTTGGACTTTTGCGAAGGGAAGTTCTGCAGTGCATCATGCGACCGCAGAACAGGTATGCGAACCGCATACTGGTCGCATACCCAGTCAGAAAATTCAAGCCCCTGAGGGCTATTTCTGCAGTCACTTTGCGGACCGCATAACCAATATGTGGTCGCATATGCGATTGCAGACCTGTGTCGGGGCACCCATTTTCTTAATTTAAAACCCGACCCTCATTCTGTTAAAACACCCCCTTAGGCCATTTTGAGCATATTGTTCTGATAGTTTAGAGTGAGGGAAAGGGATCATAGAGAGAGGAAGTGGTCTTCATCAATTGTTCTTCAATCATTGCCAAAACACCTTGAAGACTAACAAGAAAAGCACCTAGGTATCCTTCCCAAGAGGTAAGCTTCTATCACCCAAGCTCTTAATTCCACAATGTAGCTATAATGGGCCATTAGTGAGGTAATTCATGGGGATAAGGGTGGTTACCTTGCATGCATGTGATCCTAAGGTATGTGGGGGAGTGTTAAAACAAAGATAGGAATGAATGGGGAATGGGTTGGGGTAATCTTTCACTAGAAAGGGACCATGGAACCTTAATACACATATAATGTTTGATTTAATGCTCAACTGAGCTAGGACTATAATTTTTTTACTAATTATAGGTTCAATTGTGCTACATTGTTCAATAGGTTGAAGGTGCTAAGGGTTCCGGAACTTGATGTAGGAATTAAGGAAAATTCAATTTAAGGTATGTATGGCTAACTCTCTTCTTCTTAGAATCGAACCACTGGTGTCCGAATATCTGGTGTAAGTTCCCGACTTGATCATACTAGAATTGGTTGTCGTAATGTGTCGTGTTGAAAGATTTTTGTTCCATAATTGTTCTAAATTCTTACCATGTCATCGTGCTATTTGAGAATGTGTTTGAATTGAGGAGTAAGAGTTAAGAAAGGTTAAGAATTCGTGTCAAGATTCGAATAAAGCTTGCTAACCTAATTTGTATGAAGGGCCTCCGTGTGATTATGATTTTCCAAGCTCCTTCCCTTATGTGTGCAATACCTTATATGATAGGACTTATTGTCATGGTTGATACTGTTATTTGAACATATATAAAGTGAAAGATTTGAATTGTAAAACGCGTCCAAGTGCCAAGAACGACTTAATAAATGAGGCTGCTTGTGCCATGTATTGAAAGATGGGAAAGAAATGTGAATTGAGTTGAACAATTGGAAGAGGTGATGTCTCAAGTGAGATGGTTTAGCTGATCGGGCCGTGATCGGATACCATGTCATACACATGGTGCTACTTCTGCTGGATTTATTAATTTAAATTGTGGATATGGATGATGTCTCACGTGAGACGGCTTATCCGGTCGGGCCGAGACCGGACTCCGTGTAAGAACACGGTGGCATTGTAAGTTTTGGCACTTGGCACTAAGATATCAACCTAAAAAGATGGAAAATTGAATCGAAAACTATGTGATCCTTACTTGGTGTTTCCATTGTATTTCTGTGAAGCTCTTATTAATTATTATGACTGCCTTCTCTTTGTTTCACTGTTCATTCTACTAAGATTGGTGTTTGCCTTTACATACTAGTACTACTACCTTTTGTCGGGGGCGCTGCATCTTTAATGGATGCAGGTGGTTCCACAGTAGGCGGCAGTGATCAGTGATAACGGTACGCTCCTTTCAGCTAACTTGGTGATCCCTAATTCATTTCGGGGTCCTATATCATTTGGTTATCGTTTACTTTGTATTTTGAGGTATAGTCGGAGCCTTATTGTCGGCATTTCCATATTACTCTTCAATTGTACTTAAAGACTTCGTAGACAGGTTGTGGGTGGTGTTAGATATTGGGAACTGAATTAGAAATATTGGTATTTGGCAAGTATATTTTTCATCATATCTATAAAAATTGTAATATTATGGATATTATGGTTGAAACTGCTAATGGAAACAAAATGGAAGTTGTTAATGAAATATTTATAAAGTATGATTAATGGAGTTCATCTCCTCTTTATTCATGAATTAGTTTGGGTAGAATGAAACCTAACAGGCTTGCTCAGTCGGGTTTACTCGGTTGAGCGCCAGTCGCGCTCCTTGGTTTTTAGGGCGTGACATGGCAACGAGAAATAACAAAGAATTTCAACAACAGCATAGTTGGGGTACGAACGAAGTATAAATGTGTCCAAGTAGGGAAAACGATGTCAAATCACACGAATTTCAACAATCCCACTTCTGGTAATCTCATATCATAAATCACAACTTCCCTACCTTTAACACACATGGCACCCGGTGCCTACATTTCCCATCTCACTTCGCACGGCAAAATGCATGTGCTACTCGGTACATAATATCTCTGTCAAATGATAATTAGGATGTTCAGGAGATTTATTTATATATCGTAAAATAAAATTATAGTTTCTGAACCAGGTAGGAATTTGATGACAAAAATGAGTTTATTCTAGAAATCATTTGGGTGAAGAAAATAATATTTCCAAGTAAAGTACAGCATCGGATAAGCTACTAAATTTAATATAGAATTTATTAACTTAAAACATAATAACAATTCCTTTTTAAGTAAAGTAAAACATCAGACAGGGTAAGGAGATTAAGTTGAGAAATCAATTAAAGTAAAATATAACAACTATTAGAAATAGTAAAGTACCGAATAAAGCGTTGAGTTTTAACTTAAAAGTCACATAAGGTAAGCATGTTATTAATTCTTTTATTTAAAATTGTTATGTTACCACAACTCAACAGAGTTTGAGATAATGACTCATTGTAGTATATTCATCTTGAAAATTAATTCACCAAAATAATAGTAATTGGAAAGGAAAACAGGGAATGACCGCAATGCAATAAACTAATAGAACAACTCAATCCTCGAACACCATTAAAATAAAAAAGAAATATCAATCCTCAGAGTCTCGTACGAAAGAATCAAAACCAACTCAATACAACAAGGTAGACAAGACTCATAAACTGTTGCGGCGTGCAACACGATCCCACCGTACAACACTATCCACCCTTATTCCACCATATAAGTATCACTAATAATAAATAATTATATGTTGCGGCGCGCAACACGATCCCACCATATAATCAAATTCAATATCATAATTCACCCTTATTTTACCATATTAATTAACCTTTATTTCATCTGTTGCGGCGTGCAACACGATCCCCCATACAATATCAATATCACAATATAAATGTCCTCCCTTATTTCACTATCTCCCTTATTTCACCTGATGCGGCGTGCAACCCGATCCACCATACAATAATTTAAATCAACATCAACAATTCAATAATACAAGAATTTCTACAATCAAGGATATGAGTACAAGGCAACAAAGGAACCACGTAAGAATTAAAGGAATACAACAACCTTTACAAAAATGACAGGACAGGTAAGGCACGTGATAACTAAGTATGCAATCACAACAATTTGTACATGTAGGAGATACGCACAGAGTCCTAGACGAAACTCAATAATTAAGAGGTAACAAGACAATAAGGAAGGCAATAACTTCAACTAAGGCATATAAGGGCCAAATAACGAGTAAGAGGTACAATAAGTGCTAACAACGTCAAATAGAGCATGTAAGACTAGCCTAGCAACGAGATATCACATGTTATGACAATTCAATCAGAGACTAGAGAATCTAAACTGGCCAAATATAACATATAGACCATGTATCCACTCATCACCTTGCGTACACGGCTTTCACATAACAAGATAGCACAATTAGCTCAATTCCTAAGGGGTAGTTTCCCCCACACAAAGTTAGACAAGACACTTACCTCAATTCGGAAAACTCACTACTCAATTTAGATTTTCCTTTACCAATTTACCTCCGCTCAGCCCAATCTAACCAAAGATAAATTGAATACATCCACAATGCAAGAGAAAAAAAATTCAAATAATAAAGGTGTGATCTTTATACAATTCCTAAAAAGTGAACAAAAGTCAACTCCGGGCATGCTCGATTAAAAACCTAGGGTCCAAGGGTAGGTCTTGACTACCCATAGCCCCAGAAGTCCATATACGTGTTTTACTTCAAAATCCGAGTCCAATTTGACTCTCAAATCCCAAATTTTCATTTTTCAAAACTTTGTTAAAATCCCCAATTTTTTCCCTTAGATTCTTATGAATTTGATGTTAAATCTAATGTGTCACGACACAAAATCCTAACTCAGGTCGTGATGGCACAACACCGGGTCAGGCAAGCCAACAATTTGTTTACTGGTGAGATTTCCTTATTTGATAAATCATTCCCACACATACCAAATTTTACGCTTAGAACATTTAAGTAAAAGCGGTTAAATTAGCCAACTTAAGTAAATGTAGTCACAAGGATCATGAACAAACATATACTGCCCCAAAATATAAAGTCTACTATGTGTTTGCCAGGAACTAGTGTCACAAGTATACAGGCAAACTAGTAGAATATACAAAAGATGAAATAAATTGTTCTACTGTCTGAAGGAAGTAGAATGAAATAAACAAAAGATAACTCCATAGTGCTGCTGAGAGTCGCCAAGGGAAGAAGATCACCGTGGAGTCAGGTCCAGAATATACTCCCAGGGTCAAGCTTCGGTCGGATAACCAGATGCACCAGCCTCAGAACTTGTACAATTATGTAAAGAAGCGTAGCATGAGTACATAAACAGATATGTACCCAGTGAGTATCCCGCCTAACCTCGAAGAAGTAGTGACGAGCGGCCGACATGATACTTACGTCAGACAATGTGAAATGAATACAGGCAAATCAATGATAGCAGTAATGAACAGTAGTAAGGAAGTGAGCATCAAATAACAATCTCTAGTACCCTCACGCCATCCTTTTCCATGGCATACAAGCTATTTAACCTTCTTTATTTTCATGAAATCAACAGTTACAATTTCAGGGTTTCTCACAAATTACCAAAACATATAACAGGCTATGAAGGTACGGTTATTACGACGTGAAAAGTATATGTGGACTGCCGAGGGTCGAACGGCCCGAACCATAGATGCATCTATCTGCCCCGCTCGCGAATCAAACATGCGACATGGTTAATGTAATATTAAGACTACCCCGCTCGCGAATCATTCATGCGACTCGGGTTAATATAGTACCAGGGCTACCCCGCTCGCGAATCTTCCATGCCACTCGGGTCCCCATATAAATACATGATTAGTAGGAGATTCCAAATAATTTATCAGGGAACATACTAACAGGGTGAGAATATATTAATGTCAATTTCAAAGCATAACTTCTTAGGCCTTCACATGAGAGGTTCGAGGATATTCGACTACTTAGACGATATGCAAGATCACATATATAAGACGTAAAACATGCTTGTGAATCCTAAACTACACGATAAGGCATAATAGTAGCTATGCACGAGCTCTCGTCACTCCGCGCGTGTGTAGCCCTCGCAATAAGAAAAAAAACCATTTATATAATCACCTATGGGGACAATTCCCTCTTACAAGGTTAGAAAGGAGACTCACCTCGCGTCGAACCTACTCTCCGGGTCAAGGACGCGCCCGAAACTCCAAACTCGACACCCACGAACTCGAAACTAGCCAAATGTTATACAAATATATCAATTTATACTCAAAGCATGAAATCTCCTACTACTTAGTCAAATTCATCATTCTTGAAGAAATCCTAAAATCCAACCCCGGGCCCGCATGCTCGGATTCCAAAAATTCTCGAAGGAAACACTCACCCATAGCCTAAGGATCATTAATACATGATTTTTACTTGATTTCATAGCTAATTGATGGGTAATTTTTTATATTTTCAAAATCCCTAGGTTACTACCCCAAATCCTTAGTTTTCACTAATTTAGGTAGTTAATTTAGCTTGTAATCCATGCATAAAACTAATATTAGAGTAGAATTTACTTACCTTCAATAACTAGGTCGTTTTCCCCTCTTGAATGCTGGAAATTGTCCAAAGGAAGAAGAAGAAGATGAGGAAATGAATTAAATCCCGTGTATAGAACACACTGCACAGGGGTCTCCTCTATGCGATCGCAGCCTGGGCAGTGCGATCGCAGAGCTTTCTGTGCGAACACGGAGAGAGACCTGCCAATGCACAGGGTAAGGCGCAGTTGGGTTGGCCCAAGGCTTGGGCTCTTGTGCGAACGCGAGTGGGGTGTGTGATCGCACTGGGTCAGGAGCCCAACCCATCGCGATCGCATTTCCTTTTGTGCGAATGCACAGGGCATTTACCACCCCTGCCCAGTTCCTTCTATGCGATCGCATCAGTGCACCTGCGATCGCACTGAAGGAAACCAATCAGTGAAATATCTGGTTTTTGAATTTAACTCCGAGGGGTCCGAAACTCACCCGAGCCCCTCAGAACCCCATCCAAAGGCACTGGCAAGTTTGTATTCATGATACGGACTCGCTCGAATTTTCGGAACGTGAAAAACAGCAACGAAACTAAGAATTCGACCCCAAAACCAAATTGAATCAAACTTTGAACTTAAAGTTCAAGAATTCGCTTTTAATGCGCCGAACCGACCTATACTACTTGGAATGACCCCAAATTCTGCAAGCAAGTCATAAATGACATAATGGAACTATTCCCGGTCTCGGAATTCCGTTCGGACCTCGATAACACAAAAACACGTTCCCAACAAAATTTCAAACTTAAGGAAACTCTAATTTCGATATTGGGCGCCGAAACGCCCCTGGGTCATCCAAAACCCATTTCGAACATACGCCCAAGTCCGAAATCATCATACGAAGCTACCGGAATTGTTGACATCGATTCCGAGATTGTTTACTCAAAATGTTGACTGAATTCAAACTTTAGCCTTAAAGGCCACCTTAGGGAACCAAGTGTTCCTATACCACTTTAAACGCTCCCGAATCCCGAATCCCGAACTACCCGTCCCCGCAAGTGATAAATCATAATAAGCCACTATAGGAAGTCTCATTTAGGGGAACGGGGTCCTGATACACAAAATGACCGATCGGGTCATTACATTCTCCACCTCTTAAACAAACGTTCGTCGTCAAACGGTTTAGAATCATACCTGAAGTGCCGAATAAATGTGGATATGTGCTCTGCATGTCCTCCTCGGATTCCCAGGTCGCCTCCTTGACTGGTTGGCCCTTCCACTGTACCCTTACAGCAGAAACTCTCTTGGATCTCATATGGCGATCCTACCTGTCAACAATAGAAACTAGCTCCTCCTCGTAGCGCAACTTCTCATCCAACTGAAATTTGTTGAAATCAACCACGTGAGAGAAGTCGGCGTGGTACCTCCGGAGCATGGATACATGAAAAACTGGATGAACTCCTGATAAACTGGGAGGTAAGGCCAGCTCATAAGCAACCTCCCTAACTCGCCTCAACACCTCGAAGGGACCTATAAACCTCGGGCTTAACTTGCCCTTCTTCCAAAACCTCATAATACCCTTCATAGGCGAGACTTTCAACAGGACCCTATCTCCGTCCATAAATGATACATCACGCTCCCTCTGATCTGCGTAACTCTTCTGTCTGGACTGTGCTATGCGGAGCCTCTCCTGGATCAACCTCACTTTCTCCAAAGCATCCCTCACCAAGTCGGTGCCATATAACTTAGCCTCGCCAGGCTCAAACCATCCGATAGGAGAACGACATCATCGACCAAACAAAGCCTCAAATGGTGCCATCTCAATGTTGGACTGATAACTATTATTGTAAGAAAACTCGGCCAAGGGCAAGAACTTGTCCCACTGACCTCCGAAGTCAATCACACATGCACTTAGTATGTCCTCCAATAGTTGAACTGTACGCTCCGACTGACCATCAGTCTGAGGGTGAAATGCTGTGCTGAGGTCTATCTGGGTACCCATCTCACTATGCAATGCTCTCCAGAAGTGCGAGGTGAACTGAGGACCTCGATCTGATATAATGGACACCGGCACACCGTGCAACCAGACTATCTCCCGAATGTAGATATGTGCCAACCTCTCAGAAGTATATGTAGTAGCCACTGCAATGAAATGCGCCAATTTGGTCAATCTATCCATAAGGACCCAAACTGCGTCAACCTTCCGCAAATTCCGAGGAAACCCAACCACGAAGTCCATAGTGATGCATTCCCACTTCCACTCCGGAATGGGCATCTGCTGAAGTAGGCCTCCTGGCCTCTGGTGATCATACTTAACCTGCTGGCAATTAAGACACCTAGCCACATACTCCACAATGTCCTTCTTCATCCGCCTCCACCAGTAATACTGCTTCAAATCATGATACATCTTCGTAGCACCAGGATGAACAGAATACTGAGAACTGTGTGCCTCTTCTAGAATCCTCTCCCTCAGGCCATCAACATTAGGAAACATAAGCAGCCCTGAAGTCTTAGAACACCATCCTAGCCAATAGTAACCTCATTGGCCCTACCCTGAACCAATGTCTCCCGTAGCTATGCCAAACATGGATCATCATACTGCCGAGCCTTAATCTCTCCCAATAAAGAAGACTGAGCAAGCACATGTGCAAGAACTCGACGAGGCTCTGAAAGGTCTAATCTCACCAGGTGATTAGCCAAGGACTGAATGTCCAAGGCTCGAGGTCTCTCCTCTGCTGCAATATAAGCCAAGCTACTTCCTTCTCAAAGCATCTGCTACCACATTTTCCTTGCCCGAATGATAAAGAATGGTGATATCATAATCCTTCAACAACTCAAGCCATCTGCGCTGCCTCAAATTAAGATCTCTCTTCTTAAAAAAGTGTTGCAGGCTGCGGTGGTCTGTATAAACCTCACAGGACACCCCATACAAGTAGTGCCTCCAAATCTTAAGAGCATGAACAATCGCCGCAAACTCCAAATCATGCCCAGGGTAATTCTTCTCATGAACCTTCAGCTGGCGTGAATCATAAGCAATAACTATTCCTTCCTGCATCAACACACATCCCAAACCAACGCGTGAAGTATCGCAATACACTGTGTACATCCCCAAACCGGAAGGCAATACCAGAATTGGTGCTGAGGTCAATGTTGTCTTGAGCTTCTGAAAGCTCGCCTCACACTCGTCGGACCATCTGAACGGGGAATTCTTCTGAGTCAATCTAGTCAATGGATTTGCAATAGAAGAGAACCCCTCCAAAAATTAGCGATAATAGCCTGTTAGGCCAAAAAGCTCCTGGTCTCTGCCTCTCGATCGATAGCCCTCAATCCGATGAGCTATCTCGATCACCAACTGATAGGGAGTCCCCATATCCACCTCTGGGGCCATGTTGGCCCTAATACCGGAGTGCAGCCCTGCTACAAATCTCCGCACTCTTTCAGCATCAGTAGGCAATATCATAAGTGCGTGGCGAGACAACTTTGAGAATCTAGCCTCATAATCTGTCACTGACATCTGTCCCTGCTCCAATTGCTCAAACTGATATCGCAGCTCTTCCCTCTCAGAGGGTGGGATATATCTGTCTAGAAACATCTGAGTGAACTGCACCCAAGTGATAGGAGGAGAATGTGCTGGCCTGCTTAGAATATACGACTGCCACCATCTGCGAGCTCTGCCCTCTAACTGGAAAGTAGGGAAGTCCACTCCATGGGACTCCAGTATCCTCATGTTGTGCAGTCTGTCCCTGCACCTGTCAATGAAATCCTAGGCATCCTCGCCTCGCTCACCCCCAAAGACCGGAGGGTGCAATCGAGTCCATCTGTCCAATAACTTCTGCGGATCGTCGTCCGCAGCTGGTCTGGGCTCAGGTGCTGCTGCTACAGGCTGGACTCCACCCACGGGCAGTGTACCCGGGGTATGATGAAGTGCTGCTGTCTAGCCCGCAGCCTGGGCAGTAGGGGTTTGGGTTCTCCCTCCTGCCTGAGATGTGGCAGGATCCGCTGGAAATAAACCTGCCTGGGATATAGTATCCATAAATCCCATCATACGGACCATGACCTCCTGGAAACCCGGCGCCGTCATGAAGTCCACTGGAGCAGGACCCGCTGGGGGCACCTCCCCCTGCTCCTCTATAGTAGGATCCCCTGGTGGTGCAACTGGAATAGCTCTGGGACGCCCCTGTCCCCTTCCTCGGGCCGGTGCCCTCCCCCAACCTCTGCCAGATGTACGCGTCTTCACCATCTGTGAGAGAATAGAAGAATGAGATTTAGTAAACCATCAATTGCACAATAGATCATGAATAAAGAGAGGTTTCCTAACACCCTATAGCCTCCTGAAGATAAATACAGATGTCTCCGTATCGATCCGCAAGATTCTATTAGGTTTGCCCGTGACCTGTGAGACCTAAGTGAACCTAGTGCTCTGATACCATGTTGTCACGACCCAAAATCCTAACTCAGGTCATGATGTCGCCCAACATCGGGTCAAGCAAGCTAACAGTTTGTTTACTGGTGAGATTTCCTTATTTGATAAATCATTGCCACACTTACCAAATTTTAAGCTTAGAACATTTAAGTAAAAGCAGATACGGACCTATTCCAAGTCCCAAAACCAAAATCCGAACCCGATACACTTAAAATCAAACCATGGTCAAACCTAGGAAAACGCTAACCTTTAGATTTCCAACTTTCGCAAATGATGTCGAAACCCTCTAGAAATATCCAAATGTAAATCTGGGCATACACCCAAGTTCAAAATCACCATCTGGACCTACCAGAACCATCAAAACTTCCATCCGAGGTGAAATATTCAAAAGTTAAACCTTGGTCAATTCTTTCAATTCGATCTTCTCAAATGAGAGTCACTCCTTAAAATCATCTCCGAACGACTCAAAAGCCCGAGCCAATGATGCACGCAAGTCAGAATACTCTAGATGAAGCTACTCATGACCCCAAACTGCCGAACCAAACGCAATTGCTCAAAATGACCAGTCGGGTTGTTACAACCTTACGCCATAGAAGAAACTTGAAGAACATCCTTGAATTATCCCAATCCCAAACTTTCAAGATAAGAAAAACTCCAAAATTATAAATAATCAAAGACATTCAGTTTTTCTGCCTCGTTTCTTGTGCCAGACAATTTCGAAACTCGTTTTTGATGCCTCCAATGAATTTCTCGTGAAATTCCAGTTAAGTTAGGCTATTGAATCAGTCCATTTGACCTTATATTAAAGGAGATATGTTGGTTTCAATATTTGGAAATAATGCAGATTTTTAAACACGAATGCAGTGGAAATTTCATAATTAATCTGAAAAATCTGGCAACCAATTCTTCATAAAATGACCATAAATTCCTCATATGATATCAAAACTTGATGGTTTCAGCTGCTATAGTTCCAAAATTACAATACGGATATAATGGTTTAGTTGAAACACGAATCAAATTTTATTTGCTCAATATGGTAATCTTTATTCTCCAATCGACATCAAAATCGAAAACAATTACCATACAACCCAAACTTATCTAAAATTCAAAGGAATTTAACCAAACTTTGTGGACATGTCCAAAATTATCATACAAACTTATTTGAATAACTAAAATGCAATTCTGAGTCTGTTTATCCAAAAGTCAAACCTTGGTCAACTCTTCCAACTTAAAGCTTCTAAAACGAGAATTATTCTTCCAAATCAATCCCGAAACGCTCGAAAAACAAAATCGACCATACACGTAAGTCATAATACATAATATGAAGCTACACAAATTTTTAAATCACTGAATGGAATGCTAAATCTCAAAACAACAGGTCAGGTCGTTGCAAAAGTACACTTGACACATGCCTACACTTTAGCATGTCATATATACCAATCCAGGAGCAGAAAATCTGTTATTTATTTATCATATACATGTATTTTTGTATATTTGCTTCTGTGTGATATGAATTGGACTGGATGCCTTTGAACACGCTGGGCGGATTATGTTGTTATGCATGTGACCACGCTTGGCAGAATGTGTTGTTATGCCTGTGACCATGCTAGGAGAATTATATTGTTATGCATGTGACCACGTCGGGAGGATTGTGTTGTTATGCATGTGACCACACTAGGCAGATTGTGTAGTTAAGCTTGTGATCGCACCGGACGGGTTGTAATGTTATGCATGTGACCGCGCCGGGCAGATTCTGAATTGTGCCTGTGACCATACAGGACTGGTAGCATGTTGAATTGTCCATGCATCTATCCCCCAAGGATCACCCTTTCATGTTTCTCGCTTGATGGTGTACACGCGGATTTGAGGAAAACTGATCTGTGGTTTGGTACAGATATCGAATATTGAGAAAAATTTGGCCAGTGTTTGTTCTGGATTTTGCATTTCATCTTTAATTGCATTTTTTGTGGTTATTTACCTAATTTATTTGCATATCATCTTTATATGTTGGATCATTAACTGAGCAGAGTACTTGAGTAATTGTGCACAAGGCATTTGGTTCTTTTTGTGCTTTATGACTTCATCACTGATTGTTCTGTACTTGTTGAATTATGAAACTGTACAGGTGTTATAGTTAGTATCATTTATAATTCTTAATTCTTTTTCCACGCCGAGGTTAGTTATGATACTCGCTGAGTACATTAGGTCGGTTGTACTCATGCTACACTCTGCACTTAATTGTGTAGATCCAGGTGTCGGAACAAGTCAGCAGTAGCATGGTTGCTTATTGAGCTAAGCATCGAGAGACAAGGTAAAGCCGCATTCTCATTCGCAATCTTGACGTCTCTTCTCTTATGTAATGTTATCTTTATTTCAAACAGCATTGTATTTGTTCATTTCAGACTTCTACTTTCATATTAGAGCTCTTGACTATGTAATTACCAGTTCTGGAGAATTTATTATGTTATGTTATGGTTTCAGACTAAGTTAATTCTGTAAATCCTTCTTTTATGGTTCTTTATGGTAATATTCGGCTTGCCTAGCAAGTGTGCTAGGTGCCATTACGATGGGTAGGATTTTCGGTCGTGACATGAAGTGGCTGGTAATTTTTCAAGTACAACAGCCACTTGAAGAGATTCAGAAACATCAACTTTAAAATCTTCGACTCTAGTAATCAAGACAAGCAACTCATAATGTTCCATAACAGATTTCCCCTCTACCATTTGAAATTCAAAAAAGTTCATTTCAAGGAATCTGTCTGTTCTTTGTTTCACAGTAGTATATTTATGTTCCAAGGCTTTCCGGATTTCTTGTGATGATTTGAGAGGATGAAACAAATCATATAAACGATCAGAAAGTGAGTCTAAAATAAAGCCTCTACGATGAACCTCATCATCTTCACATTTTTCGAGTGCCGCCTTAATTTCGTTAGAATCTTGAGCAGTAGGTTTTGGTATTGCAGGAAGATCAGAGCTCAGCAGATATGTTATTCCCAACTTCGTGAGAAAGAACAGCAAATCGAACCATCAAAACAATCAAGTTTGAACACTTCAAAAATCTTGTTCAAACTAGAATCACTATCAGAGGCCTCCATTACAGCGTTGTTTAAATTCCTTAAGACAGTTGGAAAATCGGACGAAATAATCCTACTTTGAAGTGTAATCATTGTCCTTAAGGAATTTAAGCTTCTCCCTTTGTTGCTTCAGGGATAATAGCAGAATTCCTTCAAGATCTTACAAAACCACTGAAATTTGAGTTTTATCAATTAACTCAAATTTTCCAAAAAAACAGAATATTTGTAGTTGTAGAAAATAAGTAGAAGAGAAAGAGATAGTAATCTGCTTATATATTTTGTTTTAGAGATGATATGGGTATTTATAATACCTCTAGGAGTTTGTTGGAATTAATAGACTCATCTCTTCATAACAGGCACCTTTTAAAATTGTCACGACCCAAAATTCGATTAGCCGTGATGGCACTTATCCCAACTAGCTAGGTAAACCAATTAACAACTATTCAATTCTAATAAAATTACTAAAAATAATTAAATAGAGAAATTAACTGAATCTTATACATTTTCCAAGGGCTGGTAGTACAAATCATGAGCTTTTAAGAATAGAATTAACAAAGCGGGTATGACATAAATACATCATCTGTCTGAAAAGTACATAAATAGAGTTTTATGATTCTAAGGCTACCATGAACAAGTGGCAGCTACAACCGGAACGCGGGTACGTCTTCAAGTTCAGCTCCCACCGAACATAGGAACATCATAAGTCAACATCTGCATTCAAGGTGCAAAAGTGTAGTATGACTACAATCGACCCCATGTACTCAATGAGTAACAAAACTAACCTTAGTTTGAAAGTAGTGACGAGTTGGAAGAAAGGTTGGGTCCAACACCAATAGATATCAACAATTCATAACAGCATAAAGCAAATAATAAAAGAAGTAACTCAGAGATAAAATGCTCAGCTTTTTTGTAGTTTTCCAAAAATAGTTCCGCTTTTCAAGTATATCAGTGAAAACCCAACTCCTTTACTGAAATCGTCTAAAATACGAGTAAGTTTGAAAACTGTGAGTTTTCCACAAAAATCCTTTCAACAATAAATATGATGTTTCATTTTCTCTCTAGATAGCAAGTGTAAAATACCTCTCGATGCCCATATGTCAATATATGTGGGAAATCATTTATGACGTGATACCGTACAAAATGAGGAAAATGCATCTCTATGCATGTATATCATGTGCATGTCAAATCCGATGCGACTCAGTGATAAAACCATATGCATATTCTCAGAGAATCAGTTCACTCAGTCTATCCAATAATTCAATTCTCACAGCCACTCAGTCCTCAAAATCACTCAATCCTCCCAATCACTCGGCACTCGGCACTCATTAGGCACCTCCGCTCACTGGGGGTGTGTACATACTCCGAAGGGTCTCCTTCAGCCCAAGCGCTATAACAAGCCAATCATGGCATAATCAGTAAGACATGTTGTGGCGTACAACCCGATCGCATAAACATCCTCACCATCAAGTCTCGGCTTCACTCAGTAATCAATCTCTCCAGTCTCTCGGGCTCTCAATGTCATGAAATATCAGCCCAAAAATAATGATGTGATGTATCAATAAATGGTAACAGAGACTGAGATATGATATGCATATGAATGTGTGTGATTGAGTATGTAATACGATGAAAGCAGATAGCTCAACGGCATAAATGACCTCATAGGGTCCCAACAGGATAAGCATGTAGTCTAGACATGGTTTCTAATATATAAGATCAGGTAACTACACAGTATCACAAGAATAACAGAGTCACAATTCACATGGTGCACGCCCACACGCTCGTCACCTAGCATGTTCGTCACCTCAACACCAATCACATAACATGTAATTCAGGGTTTCATACCCTCAACACCAAGTTTAGAAGTGTTTTTTACCTCGAACAAGCGAATTCAAATACCGAGCAAGCCAAGTGATGCTCCAAAAATGCCATCTCGTACGTACCAGCCTCTGAATGCGCTCAAAACTAGTCAAAAGTCACTCAAATACATCAAGGAAACAAACCCAATCGATAAAAGTTGAATCTTTAATCAAAGCCACAAATCGACCAAAAAGTCCAACCACGGCCCATGCCTCGGAACCCGACAAAACTCACAAAATCTGATAACCCATTCAATTACGAGTCCAACCATACTAGTTTCACTCAAATCCGACTTCAAATCGATGTTCACAACTTAAAATTCACTTTATGAAACTTTAGGCTAAAACCCCCCAATTTCTTTAAAATTCATCAAACAATTGCCAAAAATGAAAATAGATTCATGGAATAAGATAAAAACCAAGTTTAGAATACTAACCCCAATCCTTGTGATGATTATTGCTTCAAAAATCACCTCAATCCGAGTCCCACATCTCAAAATATGATAAAAGAACTAAAAACCTCGATTTATAGCATTCTCTCCCAGCATTTTCGCATTTGT
The DNA here is from genome assembly GCA_005239525.1 of Nicotiana knightiana. Classification (NCBI taxonomy): domain Eukaryota; kingdom Viridiplantae; phylum Streptophyta; class Magnoliopsida; order Solanales; family Solanaceae; genus Nicotiana; species Nicotiana knightiana. The sequence continues at coordinate 163,612 of ML394327.1, read as the reverse complement.
TGTAACGACCCGGTCTGTCGTTACGTAAAACCTGCATTATAATTATTGTTATTGACTTGTCATAAGTTGGTTATACTGTTCTTGATGTGTTAGAGATGGTAGGCTTGAAATCGAATGGTTGTAGTGAGAGTTCAGTCCTTTAGCCTTTAAAAATAGCCTTAAAATGGGAAAAGTCAACTAAGAGTTGACTTATTGGTAAACGACCTTGGAATGTGGATTTTATGGCTCGAATAACTTCGTTAGGTGATTTAAGACTTAGGAGTGTGTTCAGAATAATTTTGTGATGTCCGGTGTAGAATTAGGCTTGAATTGGCGAAAGTTAGTTTTTGGTGATTTATGGTCGGCGGTGCAAAATAGGCTATCGGGGTCAGAATGGAATTCTGATAGTTGGAACAGGTTTGTAATGTCATTTTGGATATGTATGCAAAATTTCAGGTCAATCGGAGTTGTTTTGGATTTTTGGCATCGTTGATGGATTTTAAAATTTTCAAAGTTCTTAGGCTTGAATCCGATGTAAATTTGGTGTTTTGATGTTAGTTTTGGTGTTTTGAGACTGCAGCTAAGTTTGAATGATGTTATGGGATATGTTGGTAGGTTTGGTTGGGGTCCCGAGGGGCTCGAGATTATTTTCGGTTGGTTAACGGGCATTTTTGGACTTAAGAAAGATGTGGTTTCTAGTTTTTGGTGCAACAGATTTTTACTCTCTGCGATCGCATAGGGGGGAGCCACTATCGCGTAGTTCAATCGAGAGGGGCATAATTTTATTACACTCTGTGATCGCATAAGTGTGCTCGCGATCGCAGAGGTCGAGCAGGTCAAGTATTGCGATCGCGTGGCCTTGCCTGCGATCGCGTAGGGTCATGTCAGGCGCATGGGGCTGAGGTCAATTGGTCTTCGCGATCGCGTGTGTCTGGTTGCGATCGCGTGGGGTTGAGTTGCTGTAAAGCACGTTCGTGGCTTATTCTGCGATCGCAATGAGTAAAATGGGGGCCAAGGAATTCTGTTCTTCGCGATCGCGTGAGAACTTCTGCGATCGCAGTGAAGAAATAGCTGAGCAGTTATAAAATAAATCCTCCACGACCTAAACCCTTTTTACACCATTTTTGTACGGACAAAGAGCCTTGGGGGCGACTTTTGAAGAGGGAAATCAGTGTTCTTCATAGAGGTAAGTGTTTTGATCATTAAAACTCGTTTATGGGGTGATTATAGGACATAATCTCAGCAATTAATTCATGAAAATCAGTAGAAAAGGTGGGTTAAGGGCTTGAGATTATGAGACCTTTAGGATTGGTTTGAGGGGTCAAACAAACTCTGATTTAGTGTTCTTTATATTTACGGTCTCGTGAGATGATTAAGAAGCATTTTGTACAAAAATTTCTGAGTTTCGGGACGAGGGCCCGGGGGTCGGGTTTTGACCAAATTCGGGGTTTTGAGCTAAATTTGATATTTTCGATTGGAATTCGTTCCTTAAGAATAAATTGATGATAAAAATATGAACTTGATAGATTTGGAGCCTTCGGAAGTTCATTCGAGAGGCAAGCGTGTTGCGGAATAGTTCCGGGCTAGTTTTGAGGTAAGTAATGTCTTTAATTCCTGTCCTGAGGGTATGAAACCCCGGACTATGCACCCTTCCAAGGAATTTTTTTAATGAAAAGGTTGAAACTTTGAAAATATCTTCCTATTTAGGCGACTATTGAGTTGCTAAACCGACTTTTAAGCCTATGCTTAATTAGTATTATTATATTATGATATGATTTGGGTTGTAAGTCATGTTTGGGGCCTAGTGCCGATCTGTTTTCCCCTTGGGGGTTGTGCTACTATATTTTCCTCATTGATATGTTATGATTTTTCACTCAGTGTTTTCCTGATAAATCATTTTGACACTCAGAGTATTTTGATATTATTTATTGAAAAATGAAACATTGTTTTGGGTCAAGAACCTGGTATATTTATGGCCTGAAGGGCAAATTGAGAGTGTCTGACTGAGTGAGGTTGCAGGCCTATATTGTGAGTGATTTATGCCATGATGTGGCTTGTTATAGCTCTTGGGTTGTAGGAGCCCCTCCAGAGTCTGTACACACCCCAAGTGAGCGCAGGTACCTAACGAGTGATGCCCGTGGGGCTTATGCTGAGTGATTGTGAGGATGACTGATGGGCTGATGTTGAGTGACTGTGAGGAGCCTGATGGGCTGTTACTGAGTGACTGTGAGGATGCCTGATGGGATGATATTGAGTGATGGTGAGGATGCATGATGGGCAATGATTACGATAAATGATTTTAGCCCGAGGGGGCAGTTTTATGAAGAATTTTTACTAAGTTTTTGAACTATGATTTACTTCATTTTCAAACTGGTGTTACTGAGAATTTTATTAAGATATACTGATATTACACTTGTTTTCAAAGGATTTCTGGAAACTGATTCGAACTTATTATTTGTTGAATACTACACGGTGACTTGGTGTTTTACTGGTTTTGTGAAATTGTGTATCTGTACTGTGTGTTTTGAATTTCTCAGACTGTGATTTATTTCATTACTACTGAGGTCGCGTACTCATCATTACACCCTGTGCCTCTGTGCACAGATCCAGGTGACGGCCCGGAGCAGTAGCTGTGTCAGTTCGTTAGCAGCAGATACGGGATTTCGAGGTAGCTGTCCAGCGTCCACAGCTTCTCCATTTCCCTTCCTTATTTAGTTTTCGCGTTTGATTCATAGACATATATTATAGTTTTAGCAGAGTTAGATTTATTTATTCTTAGATGCTCATGACTATTGACTCCAGTCTTGGGAGGTTTTGTTTAGAGTTGTTAGACCATTATTGGGACGCTAAGACTTAATTACATTAGTCTATGCTATAGTTGCTGCTTATTATTAAATTGTGAACTTTTATAATTGAATAAATGCGTAGGAAGGTGATGGTCGGCTAGCCTAGTTCCACGATAGGCGCCATCACGGCATGTTAGGATTTGGGGTCGTGACAAGTTGGTATATGAGCTCTAGGTTACATAGAACTCAACGGTCATGAGAAGGTTTAGTAGAGTCTTGCGGATCGGTACGGAGACGTCTGTACTTATCTTCGAGAGGCTGCAGAACCCTTAGGAAACATTCCACATTCTTGAATTCT
>ML394327.1:107360-159529 GCA_005239525.1 Nicotiana knightiana | reverse complement strand
AGAGACATATATTATAGTTTTAGCAGAGTTAGATTTATTTATTCTTAGATGCTCATGACTATTGACTCCAGTCTTGGGAGGTTTTGTTTAGAGTTGTTAGACCATTATTGGGACGCTAAGACTTAATTACATTAGTCTATGCTATAGTTGCTGCTTATTATTAAATTGTGAACTTTTATAATTGAATAAATGCGTAGGAAGGTGATGGTCGGCTAGCCTAGTTCCACGATAGGCGCCATCACGGCATGTTAGGATTTGGGGTCGTGACAAGTTGGTATATGAGCTCTAGGTTACATAGAACTCAACGGTCATGAGAAGGTTTAGTAGAGTCTTGCGGATCGGTACGGAGACGTCTGTACTTATCTTCGAGAGGCTGCAGAACCCTTAGGAAACATTCCACATTCTTGAATTCTCGTCGTGCGAATCCATTTATTCAGCCAAAAGTGTAACTCTTTGAATTCCTTTCATGTATTCGAATGCGCACGCAAGCACTTGGTATCAGTTGTGCGTCGTCGGCTTATGACTTCCATGGGTGAGATGTGATTGTTAGCATATTGATAATGGGCTAGTTGGAAGGACTTGAGGCTGAATTGTTGTCTGCTGCTTGAGTGTTTTTCAATTGGGTGAGCGTGTGTTGGGGGACTTATATGTCTGTTTGTGTCCTTATTGATGGAACACTTGTGATAGATGACTACATGGTGAGTGTGATCGGATAGTTAGATGTATTCAGGTTGTTTGATTATGGCCAAAATGAATTGGCAAGAGATGTGGCAATACCTATTGATTATTTGACTTCTGTATTGAGTTAGAATATGGCTTCGAGTTATGAGTATTGAAGGACCTCTCGTGTAGTTAGTTGTGGAGTGAAGTGGGTTTTCCTGTTATGTTCTGAGTTCCTGTGATGTCTTTTGAGCTGACTAATGCCCCAGCAGCGTCTATGTATTTGATTAATGGTGTATTCCAATCGTATTAACACTCTTTTGTTATTGTATTTATTGATGGCATCTTGTCGTACTCTCGTAGCCAGAGGTAGCATACTCGGGAATTGCTGATGGTATTACGAGGATATATGGAGGAGAAGCTTTGTGCGAAGTTCTCCAAGTGTGAATTTTTGGCTCAGTTCAGTAGCATTCTTGGGACGCGTGATGTCCAGTGAAGGTATCCATGTGGTCAGACGAGTGTGAGTAGAGCTTCCAGAAGCTCAAGAATTCCTTCACCATAGCTCCAGTGTTAGTATTGCCATCAGCTTCAGGTTCTTATACCGCTTAATGTGATGTCTTGGGGGCAGGCAGTGGTTGGGTTTTAATGTAGGAAGGTATAGTACTTGCGTGATGGCTATGATTTTTTGAAGTGTATAGGTAGATATCATTTAGAGGTTAAGCATGCAGGGGTATCTCCTGCAGGTTGTACTGAGGTGTGTGACCCTTATGTTTATCTGTAGTAAGTTCTCTCTATTAGTAAATGATGTATGTTGTAATTTGAGTTTAGATCGCTTGTGGGAGTTGGCATGACCTGTAACGACCCGACCTGTCATTTTGAGCTCTAGTGCATCGTTCAGCGGTTTGAATTCGTGAGCAGCTCCGTTTCAGGTATTATGACCCGTGAGTGTGGTCGGAATTGAATTCCAGGAAGTTTAGAATTGATTTGGAAAGAAAATTCTCATTCAGAAGCTTTGAGAATCAACTAAGATTGGAATTTTGTGTAAACGATCTCCGAATCAGGATTTGAAGGTTCCAGCAGGTTCGTATGATAATTTCGGACTTGGGTGTATGTCCGGATCGGGTTTCGGATAACCCGGGAGCATTTCGGCTTATAGCGTGGAAGTTAGCATATTTGAAATATTTCATGAATTTGGGCTTGAAGTGCATATCAGTGAGGTTGACATCTGTTTGGGATTACAAGTTTGGGAATAGCTTTGTATGGTGATTCTGGAGTTGGGAGCGCGATCAAAAGTGAATTCGGATGTTTGGAGGTCATTTTGAAGTCATTTGGCTAAAGATATAAATTTGAAGGTTTTTGAGAAGTTTGACCGAGAGTTTGACTTTTTGATATCGGGGTCGGATTCCAATTCCTCAAGTTAGAGCATGTCTGTAATGTTGAATATCACTTGTGCGCAAAATTTGAGGTCAATCAGACGTGATTTGATAGGTCTCAGCATTGGATGTAGAAGTTTTAAATTCTAAGTTCTTAAAGAATTGGATTTGAGTGCGATTCGGCGTTGTTTGATGTGATTTCAGGGCTCGAGCATGTCCGCGTCATGTTTTGGGACAGGTTGGTATAATTGGACGGGGTCCCGGGGGCCTCAGGTGGATTCCGGGTGGTTAACGGATCAAAGTTGAAGTTGGAAAAGGGCTGGTTTTTGGTGTCATCTGGTGTGATCCGCACGTGCGAGGTTTTGGGCGCAGGTGCGGAGACGCAAGTGCGGGAGTTTAGTCGCACCTGTGGAATCGCAGGTGCGAAGAGGGATCGCAGGAGCGGAAGCTGGGCTGAGTCAGGGCCGCATCTGCGATGGAATTTCCGCAGGTGCGGCTATTGCACCGCAGGTGCGAAAATGGCTGGAGACAGTGGGGTGTTTTAAGAACGGATTTTGGTCATTTATTCATTTCTCTCATTTTGGTGTGGCGATTTTGGGAGCTTCAAGGAGGGGGTTTTCAGCAAGCTGATAAGTGAATTCTTCTTATTTCTAAATTAAACATGTGATCTTGCATGGAATATCACATGAAATTGGTAGGAAAATTTGGAAACTTTGAAGGAACCTAAAATATGGAAATTTTGGATTTTTAACCACGAATTGAGCATGAATATTGTAACAAATTATATATTTGAGTTGGTAAGGCTATGGGTAGAATGCATCTTCGAGAATTTTGGATTTCCGGGCACGTGAGCCCGAGGGCATTTTGGTCATATCACCGACCGGGGTCGGGAAAGTATATAATCTGAATTTGTTGTGAGCTTTAGGATGAATTTTCATTTCTTTGTCATTTATGTGGTAGTTTCAGAGCGTTATGCGTCCGTTGGAGTCATCGGAAGGGCTTGGAAGCCGGTGTTGAAATTTCGGAGCGAGGTAAGTCTCCTTTCTAACTTTGTGAGGGGCAATCGTCCCCTAGGTGAATTAAATACATGTTATTATCTTCGGGGAATACGTACGTACGAGGTGACGGGAGTCTGTGCGTAGCTACTATTATGCCATGTCCGGGTAGCCTAGGACCCACCAGAATGCTTTATGTGCGTACCTGTAACCCTGCATGTAGTATTGAACTGCTAATATGACCGAAAACATAATTAAATGTTTAAAAGAAAGCTAGAGTTCATATTGTTAATCTTTTAAAATGAGAATTTATTTCCGCTGTAAATATATACACCTGGACTAGGTGGTATCGAGGAATACCATTTAACTTGACAAATGAGTTTCAAAACAAAGATTTCAAAACCAATATTGCATATTTCTTTTAATAAAGATTTTACCACTTTCCTGAAAAAAAATGGTTTTCTTGTTAAAAATATGAGTTTATTTTGTAGATATGTGTAACTTTGGGTGCCTGAGTCGCTTGAGTGATTCGCGAGCAGGAAGACTCTGTATTTGTGTATATGTATTCTTATGAGCACTTGGGTCGCATGTATGATTCGCGAGCAGGCTAGCCGTATTATATTGAGAGGTGCACTTTTGGGACGGGCCATTCGCTCCCTCGGCAGTGCACAGAGAGGATTATTATATTGAGAGCCGCACTTTTGGGACGGGCCGATCGATCCTTCGGCAGTGCATAGAGAGACTGAGAGATGCACTTTTGGGATGGGTTGAGCGATCCTTCGGCAGTGCATAAAGAGATTGAGAGCCGCACTTTTGGGACGGGCGGATCGATCCTTCGGCAGTGCATAGAGAGACTGACTATCTTATGACTCCGGCAGGTTGTCTTACCCTTGTGTGCACATGACTATTTGGTACTATTATGTTGGTATTGGCTTGACTTGTATTTGGGAAAAAGGAAAGTGTACATTGCTTTTTATTCTCAGTGATTACCTAGATTTTTGTACTTGATATGTACTCGTTGCTCACTGTCTTACATATCTATTGTATTTCATCATATTCTGTCATATATTGTATTGTCGGACCCTAGTAAGTGTCTAATTTGACCTCTCGTCACTACCTCTCTGAGGTTAGGCGGGTGACTTACTGAGTACACGTTGTTTTTGTACTCATGCTGCACTTGTTGTGCATTTTCTTGCACAAGTACTTTCATAGCAATGTGGAGGATTCAGAGACTTAGGCGAGTTGCATCTTCCTGAGGCGATCCGCAGCTGACAGAGTCACCTTCATACTGTATCTGTTTCATTTTCAATTTCCTGGTCCAGTCGTATTCCGGACAGGCTTGTAATATTTGTAAAATTCTTAGAAATTGCTCACGTACTTGTGACACCGGGTTGTGGGACGTGCTGGGATTTATTTCATTAAACTGAATTGATGTGTTGTCGTATTTAAGTTTACTAAAATTTATTTATTTGATTATGAAATGCAAGAAAAGGTAACGATTTTGAAATGTTAAAACTGGAAAGTTATTTCAATTAATTAATGTTTTGGCTTGCTTGACCTTGTGTCCGGGGCCATCACGACCTTAGGGATTTTGGGTCGTGACAACGTGATATCAGAACGCTAGGTTCCCGTAGGTCTCACGAGTCATGAACAAGTCTATTAGAGTCTTACGGATCGGTACGGAGACGTCTGTACTTATCTCTAAGAGGCTACAGGGTTGTTAGGAGTACTTCCCTTCTTGATTCTTCATCATGCGAGTTGATTCCTTTGAGGCTTATGCCTATGTTCATTCCTACTCAATCATACGCGTCGCGAAGCGCTTGCTATGGATCAGGAATTTGAGGAATGGGAATGGTGCTACGAATGTAATCTGAGATGCTTCCATGTGTAAATGGTCGTGGTTGTTGCTATGGCCCTGCGAAAGGGTAATATGTTGCTTCAGCTCAGTAGATGTGTTTCTTGGAGTCTTAAATATGTGCTCAGGTAGTGATGATGGTTGTAATAGATTGTCGTGCAGTGTCGATATGATGATAGAACGTTTTCCCGTATGTTGGGGAAGATGAATGGTTTTGAAGGGAGGTCTTCTCAGAGTATGATTTCGAGATTTCAGTGTTTTTGTTCCGGCAGAGGGAAGGCATTTGGAGTATGAATGGCTCAGCTGGGATTGATAAAGTAGTAAGACTTGGTCTCAAGTGAGATGGGATCTGCACCTGTGACGTGTAGTCGTCGTCATTGATCGAATGGTATGTGTTAGGCTCGTCGGTGCTATGGTTTCTTCGGTTGCGTGGGGTCAGTGTATTGAGAGGAAGTATCGAAGAATGCGATTGGCAAAAAATGATCCTGGAACGAGGCTAGGCGATGGTTCCGGTTCCAGGAGGCCAGGTCTAAGAAGCAGAAGTCGAACAGTCGCAAAGTGGGGGAGCGGCGGCACAGCTTGGAATTTTTGAAGATATTTGTCACGCATTAATGGGGTGTCCATGTGGAGCGGACGGACTAGTAAGTTGGTAAATGAAGCAGGTAAGATGGGGTATTGAAGTCGCAGGGATCGTGCATTTCAGCGTCGTTGTGAGGTGCCAGCGGGTGATTTCTACAGGTGGGTTGTCTTTTGGGGATAGGTTAGCAATGGCGGGGTTGGCAGGTTCTGTGAGGGGTCTTAGTGGCTAGTCGGTAAGAGATAGAATGTGTGAATGATGCTAGAGAATTTGAGTAGTTAGGGAGTGCTAGCAAGAGAATTTGGAAGATTTGGACGGATTGGCTGAGCAAGATCGTGTTATTAAAGGAGGAAGGATCTCAGCGGGGTCTAGAGTGGTGCAAGGAGTAGCTACAGGCTAAGTGGGGGAGTCCCACCATCTGCAGTTGGGCTATAGGATGGTCTTCGCATGGGGTCGAGGATTTTCGACGTGTTGGCGAGTTGTAAGGATAGTGACTCAATCACGTGTTTCATTGAAAAAGGTGTTCATGTGCTAGGAGAGCCTTGGAGTTGATTGTATTCGGGGCTAGTCAGAGTGGGTGACTCAGAATAGCGGTCCTAAGGAGTTCAAAAGTTAAGAATGCGACAATTAAGCATTCCAGGCAGCAATATGATCGAGAATCGAGCTTCTGCAGAGTAATCCCTAAGAAAAGGAAAATGGCTGGAATGATCTATGATATGTTTCAGCATGCAGGATAATATTGGAGGAGTGAGAGAAATAGACTCTGGATTAAAAGAAAGATTATCAGAAGGTTATGAGACGGGTTGCGGTATTTGGACAGCATGGTTTCGTGAATCAAGGTCACTCGGGATGAGTGAGGGTTGAGTTTGCTATAGGTTGAAGGAAGTTGTTATTGTTCCTAAGGCAACTAATGATGATTAAAAGAAGGTAGATTGATTAGCCATGGTTGGAATGACACATTTGCGGTAGCGATCGGTTCCTTTGATGTGATTGGGTTATGCATGTAGTTTGTGCCGGTGTGTGCGGGGCAATTTGGCCGTCGTAATGGATTTCATGAGGGAGCATTTGAGTGCTATGGCCTGTCAGGTATAGGCGTATCCCGGAAGGGTTATGGTGGTATAGAATACCACTTAAGAATGATTTGGGTGATAATAGGAATTCACTCGTGTGTTGAGGTGGTACTCTTGAATTGAGTCAAGTAAAATTTTCTATATGATGAAGTGTTCACCCTTTTGGTGGTTCGAAAGTTATGATGGAATTCTTGCGTTACCTCATGTTGGTACGTTAAGTGCGGGAAGCAGTATGTAGCTGGGAGTAAGAATCGAGATTTAGCTCCGATGTTTATAAGGATGTCATGAGCTTGGAAGAGCAAGATAAAGTGATTTGGAAGTTCAGAGTAAACTAGTGTTATCTTCAGTGTCACCTGAGATTGATATTCGGTGAAAGAGGCTTTGTACCTTGGTCATGGGTTCTTGATGTGTTTTGCGGCCTTAGTGTGGTCGGCGTTATGGATGTGCAGACTTGTTACCTTGTGTGGAAGGTCGTGGAAACATGACCGCGAAAAGATTGTATAAAGTGTGACATGTAGTCACTTGATGGATTTCAGATTTGGACTGAGTATAAAGGAGTGCAATATTGCCTAATTGAGAATTTATGCCTGGAGGGCGTTCGCTTCAGTTGATTATGGACCATGGGGTGTTAGTCCCGGTGATGACGGTTGTTCTCGTGTATTATGAGAAAAGGTAGGGTTAATGTGGACCCAGGTAAAAGCTAATAGCTAAGTTTGGTGCGAGCAAGGTGGCTCGATGTTTGTGGATGGATTTATATATGATTATGGGCTTCGTGTGAGCCAAGGATGTTCCTTTCAGTAGAGCATCTTTTCATGGAAGGATATTAGAACAGCGAGTGTTGTTCCGTCTTTGTCGACTTTAAGTGTTATTGTGATTGTGCCGTACGAGTTGGAAACGGCTTGACGATTTCTTATGTGTTGAGGTCCTACGTAGCAGGGATGTTATGTGAGCAGGATAGCTCTTAAGATCCGGAGTATATGTATATATATCGCACCTCAGTTGTGCGAGAGTTTTGTATCCTATGGCTTTATCAGTCTCCCCAGGATAGTATTATGCACTTAGCGTGCTTGTGATCGATATTCAGTAATTGTAATAGTGAGCAAATCAGCTCATTATATATATTTCCTTCCGTGAGTTTTATGTTATTTGGACCGGGTGGCATGCTGCCACGGTGATGTTATTTGGGATCGGGTGGCACGCCGCCATGGGTATGTTATTGGGATCGGGTGGCACGCCGCCACGAGTATGTTAATTGGATCGGGTTGTACGCTACAACAGTGTGATGATAAGTAATGTTCCTATATTTATTTTTTTATGTTTTAATTCCTATTTTTTTGGTAAGGATTCACATTAGTTGCGTGAGCTGGATAGTTCCCTCCTGAGTCGTTTCTTATTATCATGTTCGAGTTATGGCCTATTGGGCGATGCGGTATCATGTGAGGATGTTAGCCATGTTTGGGGTGACTTGCTGTTTGAGCAGTTCGTACTAGGTGAGACAAGATTATCGGATCAGAGATCAGTGTGATGAGGTTATGTGAAGTGTATAATAAAGAACAAATACCATCATTCAGGTTCATAATGGAAGTGACGATTCTAGTCAATGTAAGGTACTCTAGGATTTGTTAACTCTGCAGTTGAGTATGAATTTCTGCACATTTCCTCCGTTGTGGTGGTGTCGTCAGCATTATAGCAGGGGTATGTATATTTGTTATGAGGTGCATTGGTTGCATCGGGTTCATGGGCCTTCGCTATTAAGGTTCAGGGAACGTCATTGTGGTCAGATGATGAGTTGCGCAGTGCATGGTGCCGATTCAGCAAGGGTATGCAGTTATGGTCTGGTATATCGCGTGCTAGTTGATGCAGTGCTTATATATATTGAAACTAGGCCTGGCTAGGGAAATTTCAGGTGTTTGAGTGAATTCTGAGCTTATTAGATGGATGAAGAGGAAATCTCCAGATTTGATCAAGCTATGGTGCTCGACAGGGTTGTGGTAGCACGGGCAGGTGCTCGAGATGTTAAACAGTGATTTCAGGTAACTCCAGATAAGTTCTTAGCACGTTCGAGGACGAACGTCGGTTTAAGTGGGGGAGAATTTAACGACCCGACCGGTCGTTTTGAGCTCTAGTGTATCATTCAACAGTTTGAAGTCGTGAGCAGCTCCGTTTCAGGTATTATGACCCGTGAGCGTGGTCGGAATTGAATTCCAGGAAGTTTAGAATTGATTTGGAAAGAAAATTCTCATTTCAAAAGCTTTAAGTTGGACAAATCAACTAAAATTGGAATTTTGAGTAAACGGTCTCCGAATCAGGATTTCAAGTTCCAGTAGGTTCGTATGATGATTTCGAACTTGGGTGTATGTCTGGATCCGGTTTCGGATAACCCGGGAGCATTTCGGCGTATAACATGGGCGTTAGCATTTTTGAAAGATTTTATGAATTTGGGCTTGAAGTGCATATCAGTGAGGTTGATGTCTGTTTGGGATTCCAAATCTGGGAATAGCTTCATATGGTGATTCTGGAGTTGGGAGCGCGATCGAAAGTCAATTCGGATGTCCGGAGGTCATTTTGAAGTCATTTGGCTAAATATTAGTTTGAAGATTTTTGAGAAGTTTGACCGAGGGTTTGAACTTTTGATTTCGGGGTCGGATTCCAATTCCGAAAGTTGGAGCAGGTCCGTAATGTTGAATATGACTTGTGGAGGTCAATCGGACGTGGTTTGATAGGTTTCGGCATCGGATGTAGAAGTTTGAAATTCTAAGTTCTTAAAGAATTGGATTTGAATGTGATTCGTGATTTCGGCGTTGTTTGATGTGATTTGAGGGCTCGAGCAAGTCGCATCATGTTTTGGGACAGGTTTGTATAATTGGACGGGGACCCGGGGGCCTCGGGTGGATTCTGGGTGGTTAACGGATCAAAGTTGAAGTTGGAAAAGGGCTGGTTTTTGCTGTCATTTGGTGTAATCCGCACCTGCAAGGTTTTGGGCGCAAGTGCGGGAGTTTGGTCGCACATGCGGAATCGCAGGTGCGAAGAGGGATCGCAAGAGCGGAAGTTGCTGGGCTGAGTCAAGGCCGCACCTGTGATGGAATTTCCGCAGGTGCAGAGCCGCAGGAGCGGTTACTGCACTGCAGGTACGAAAATGGCTAGAGGCAGTGGGGTGTTTTAAGAACAGATTTTGGCCATTTCTTCATTTCTCTCATTTTGGTGTGGCGGTTTTGGGAGCTTCAAGGAGGGGGTTTTCAGCAAGCATCACTAGGTAAGTGAATTCTTCCCATTTCTAAGTTAAACATGTGATCTTGCATGGAATTGAACATGAAATTGGTAGGAAAATTTTGAAACTTTGAAGGAACCTAGAATATGGAAAATTTGGATTTTAACCACGAATTGAGCATGAATATTGTAAAAAATTATATATTTGAGTTAGTAAGGCTATGGGTAGAATCTATCTTCAGGAATTTTGGATTTTCTGGCACGTGAGCTCGGGGGCATTTTGGTCATTTTTTCGAGCGGGGTTGGGAAAGTATATAATCTGAATTTGTTGTGAGCTTTAGGATGAATTTTCATTTCTTTGTCATTTATATGGTAGTTTTGGAGCGTTATGCATCCGTTGGAGTCATCGGAAGGGCTTGGAAGTCGGTGTTGGAATTTCGGAGCGAGGTAAGTCTCCTTTCTAACTTTGTGAGGGGAATAGTTCCCCTATGTATAATAAATACATGTCATTATCTTCGGGGGATACATACGTACGAGGTGACAAGATTCCATGTGTAGCTACTATTATGCCATGTCCGGGTAGCCTAGGACCCACCAGCATGCTTTATGTGTGTACCTGTAAACCTGCCAATAGTATTGAACTTCTAATATGACCGAAAACGTAATTAAGTGTTTAAAAGAAAACTATTGTTCATTCTGTTAATCTTCTAAAAAGAAAATTTGTTTCCGCTGTGAATATATGTGTACCTGGACTAGGTGGTATCGAGGAATACCATTTAACTTGACAAATGAGTTTCAAAACTAAGATTTCAAAACCTATATTGCACATTTCTTTTAATAAAGATTTCACCACTTTCCTGAGAAAAACGGGTTTCTTTAAAAAATTATGAGTTTATTTTGTGGATATGTGTAACTTTGGGTGCCTAAGTCTCTTGAGTGATTCGCGAGCAGGAAGACCCTGTATTTGTGTATATATTCTTATGAGCACCTGAGTCGCATGTATGATTCGCGAGCACGCTAGCCGTATTATATTGAGAGGTGCACTTTTGGGACGGGCAGGTCGATCCCTCGGCAGCGTGTAGAGAGGATTATTATATTGAGAGCCGCACTATTGGGACGGGCCGATCGATCTTTCGGCAGTGCGTCGAGAGACTGAGAGCTGCACTTTTGGGACGGGCCAATCGATCTTTCGGCAGTGCATAGAGAGATTGAGAGCTGCACTTTTGGGACGGACCGATCGATCCTTTGGCAGTGCGTAGAGAGGTTGAGAGATGCACTTTTGGGATGGGCTGATCGATCCTTCCGTAGTGCATAGAGAGATTGAAAGCTGAACTTTTGGGACGGGTCGATCGATCCTTCGGCAGTGCGTAGAGAGGCTGAGAGATGCACTTTGGGGATGGGCCGATCGATCCTTCGGCAGTGCATAGAGAGACTGACTATCTTATGACTCCGTCCAGTTGTCTTACCCTTGTGTGCGCATGACTATTTGGTACTATTCTGTTGGCATTGGCTTGACTTGTATTTGGGAAAAAGGAAAGTGTACATTGTTGTTTATTCTCAGTGATTACCTGGATTTCTGTACTTGATATGTACTCGTTGCTCACTGTCTTACATGTCTATTGTATTTCATCATATTCTGTCATATATTGTATTGTCGGACCCTAGTAAGTGTCTAATTTGACCTCTCGTCAGTACCTCTTTGAGGTTAGGCGGGCGACTTACTGAGTACACGTTATTTTTGTACTCATGTTGCACCTACTGTGCATTTTCTTGCACATGTACTTTCATAGTAATGTGGAGGATTCAGAGACTTAGGCGAGATGCATCTTCCGGAGGCGATCCAAAGCTGACTGAGTCACCTTCATACTGTATCTGTTTCATTTTAAATTTCCTGGTCCAATCATTTTTCGAAAAGGCTTGTAATATTTGTAAAATTCTTAGAAATTGCTCATGTACTTGTGACACCGGGTTCTGGGGACATGTTGTGATTTATTTCATTAAACCGAATGGATGTGCTGTCATATTTAAGTTTACTAAAATTTATTTATTTGATTATGAAATGCGAGAAAAGGTAACGATTTCGAAAATGTTAAAAATGGAAAGTTATTTCAATTAATTAATGTTTTGGCTTGCCTGACCTTGTGTCCAGCGTCATCACGACCTTAGGGATTTTGGGTCGTGACATGACCACTACAATGGAGGATGCGAGATTTGCATTTGATTTGAGTGCTAGATTATTTGGGTCATATAAGCTTATGGAGGATTTATTTGAACCTCACCACAACATGGTGGCAGTGATACTGTATGGGCATCGTGAGTTATTGTTGTCTGGATCTTTGGCTTTGAGCCAAAGTGGGGGAGTCCGCTAGTGGTAAGTTGATTACACGAGTAGGTGTTGTAATGGTTTTGGTTCGAAGTATGTTGATGAATCAGTTATGACCTACGGAGGTGGAGTCTGGGAGTGACTCGAGTAATGGAATTTACTAAATGATTAAGTTGTACTGGTAAGTGTAGTGTGTGCAATGTATGAGTGTGATTGTTGCTTCAAAGGTGTGGATTACTTTCCTAGTATGTGGATTGCAAGCGGGGTCATGTCGTTCTGTTTACTTGGTTAGTGTAATCGAAATTGCGTAGAGTAAATGACATTAGAGAATGGTTCAAACGGATTCAAGGTTATATGTAGTGATCAAGGATCTTCAAGGTGTGAGAAGGGATGGAACTGAGATTTACGGGGAAGGTGTCAAGGCTTGTGGTATATTTGCATTATCATGGATTCTATCCATCAGTATCAGGAAAGTGAAGGTAATGACTTTAAATTTGCAGGAAGTCTCTTCAGGGTAAGTATTTCTAATGTAGTGCATTTGGGGGATAATTGAGGGAGTATTCGGCGGCTTATGAGCCTTAGACAGTATATTTTTATGCTCGAGTTTCATGCGGTAAGTCGGGATTGAGAATTGTTGTATTATGGCAAGAAGAATTATCAATTTGAAGGTAAGTCAGAAGGAACTTGGATAAATAGGACATCTTGGTAGTAGGTCGGATCGGCATGATAAGGGATATGGTTAGTTCTTTGGGCGTTTATAAGGTAATGAGTTGTTACAGGTGTTTATTAGCAATTCTCTTGGGATTTGGTGGCATGCGTAGCTTGGTTAAGTTAGGAGGATTCAGTCCTGACGGTTTGGTGTTGTACAAATGTGATCCAGAGAGTTCTTGATGGTTTCTACCACGGTTGGAGATTTATATTTCTACTGGCGTGAGGACCATGTGATGTATAGTGATTTTGCTTCTAAATGGGATCAATGTAAAGTTCTTGGCCAGTTGGGTACGTAGTTGTTTGTGGCTAGGAAGGGAGTATGAAGTTCTCATATTTATCATAGGATTTTATGGCGTATGCGGTATTTTGTGTATAGTGGAGAGTGGGGTGTGGAGAGTGGCATACGTGAGGTCACGGTTCAGTTCTGGAAGGAAGGTCAGAACTGGCAATTTCAGATGATTAGGTAAAGGATACCACCATTGGGTGGCTGGATGAGAGTATACATTCATAAAGGACAATGTGTTTAAGGCAATGTGTTTGAATAAGGATGCTTCATTGGTTTTACGACGCTCTCTTGTTGGATCGACTGCTGATATTCAAGGTTTCTTGGTGACACTGGGGAATTTTGGGGGTATCCCTCGTGGAATGATAAAGTATTAGGGACGTGTTATATAATTGAGTGGTAGAATTGGGATTAGATATGGTGATTGGTGCGCTTCATGGATTTTGAGACTGGGAGCTTTCATGAACTGATTATTTTTGTAGTTGTGAACTACGAGGATGCGAGCAAAGCTAGTCAGGCGTTAGTATATGCCATGACTCGGCCAGTATGAACTTTCGGAGAGAAATAGTACTTAGTGTTATTGGTAGGCGAGTATGGGTGTGTGTTCTGCACCGAGTCGGAATTGTTGACTCCGAAATGCTATTGTTGAGGGATGTACCATTCAATTGTCATTGAGCTTATTCGTGTATTGGAGTGATCTATGAATTACCTTTCGGTGTTCGAGGAGTTGTGGTCGTTGGTTATATATGTGCATAGGGTGTAGTTCTATCGGGGCTTTATAGCGAGATTTGAGTAAGGCAAATAAGTAGCTTTTGCAGGATTAAGACATGTTGGTTATGTTCTTTCTGGTTCGGGTGGCATGGTATCGTCCGATTTCCCCCCGGTTATGGCAATGCACTTCGAGTAATTGATGTCGAATTTCGTATGGTTATTGATTTTGAGCAAGGTGGCTAGGAGTGTGTCATGTGGTCCAGCGGTTGGATGAGATCACGCTTTGCAGCTCAGTTAGGTAGAGGTATGATCCTTGGTTTCGGATTTGTGTGACATGGTTTCGATGTGTATCAGGCTTTTAGCATGACTTGGTAATGGTAAATGTTAGTGGCAGGATAGTCCTCTCATGTGAGTCTTCTCTATTTAATGAATTGAGCTATTGGTATGTGGTGATGGAGTGCACAAGTTGCACAAGTTATGGCTCTGGATTGTATCGATACTGATCGGACAAATGGTTGCTGGTTTATACGTGTTTCTTTCATCATCGGCAGTATATGGAAGTGTTAGAGTGAGGCATGGTTTGATAAGAGGGTATATACCAGTATTGAGTTGTTTGAACAGCTATTGGGGTTAGGAGTTTTCGCTATGAGTGGTTGCGCCACGCGGTATATTATGTGATTTCATCTTGGGTTACGAAGATGGTTTGATACAGCGTGTTCAGACCATTTCAGCTTATAGTCATGGAAATTTGAACTTGTCAATTATTTCGGAAGTGGAAACTTGGTTTTAAGGTTTATGGATCAGAATTTGATAGAGAAATTTCAGTTATATTGTGTTATCAGACCTAGATGGGGTAGGGTGACGGGGGATCACCTCTGAATATGTTCATGGAAGGTTACACAACAATTTTTGGTAGTGTTGGAACAGCTCTAGGCACGTTCGAGGACAAACGTTTGTTTAAGAGAGGGAGAATGTAATGACCCAGTCTGTCGTTACGTAAAACCTGCATTATAATTACTATTATTGACTTTCCGTAGGTTGGTTATACTGTTCTTGATGTGTTAGAGTTGGTAGGCTTGAAATCGAATGGTTGTAGTGAGAGTTCAATCCTTTAGCCTTTAAAAATAGCCTTAAAATGGGAAAAGTCAACTAAGAGTTGACTTATTGGTAAACCACCTCGGAATGCAGATTTTATGGCTCAGATAGCTTCGCTAGGTGATTTGAGACTTAGGAGTGTGTTCAGAATAATTTTGTGATGTGTGGTGTAGAATTAGGCTTGAATTGGCCAAAGTTAATTTTTGGTGATTTCCGGTCGGCGGTGGAAAATAGGCTATCGGGATCGGAATGGAATTCCGATAGTTAGAACAGGTTCGTAATTTCATTTTGGATATGTCTGCAAAATTTAAGGTCAATCGGAGTTGTTTTGGATAGTTTCGGCATCGTTGATGGATTTTTGAAATTTCAAAGTTCTTAGGCTTGAATCCGATGTAAATTTGGTGTTTTGATGTTAGTTTTGGTGTTTTTAGAGTGCAACTAAGTTTGAATGATGTTATGGGATATGTTGGTAGGTTTGGTTGGGGGTCCCGAGGGGCTCGAGATTGATTTCGGTTGGTTAACGGGCATTTTTTGACGTAAAGAAAGAGCTGGTTTCTGGTTTTTGGTGCAGAAAATTTTTACTCTATGCGATCGCGTAGGGGGGAGCCGCGATCGCGTAGTTCAATCGAGAGGGGCAGCATTTTTTACACTCTGCGATCGCATAAGTGTGCTCGCAATCGCAGAGGTCAAGCAGGTCAAGTATTGCGATCGCGTGGCCTTGCCTACGATCGCGTAGGGATATGTCAGGCGCGTGGGGGTAAGGTCAACTGGTCTTCGCGATCGCGTGCGTCTGGTTGCGATTGCGTGGGGTTGAGCTGCTATGAAGCACGGTCGCGTGGCCTATGAGTAAAGTGGGGGACAGGGAATTTTGTTCTTCGCGATCGCTTGAGGACGTCCGCGATCGCAGTGAAGAAATAGCTGGGCAGTTATAAAATAAACCCTCCGCGACCTAAACCCTTTTTACACCATTTTTGTACGGATAGAGAGCCTTGGGGGCGATTTTTGAAGAGGGAAATCAGTGTTCTTCATAGAGGTAAGTGTTTTGATCATTAAAACTCGTTTATGGGTGATTATAGGACATAATCTCAGCAATTAATTCATGAAAATCAGTAGAAAAGGTGGGTTTAGGGCTTGAGATTATGAGACCTTTAGGGATTGGTTTGAGGGGTCAAACGAACTCCGATTTTAGTGTTCTTTATATGTACGGTGTCGTGAGATGATTAAAAATAGTTTTGTATAAAAATTTCTGAGTTTCGAGACACGGGCCCGGGGGTCGGGTTTTGACCAAATTTGGGGTTTTGAGCTAAATTTGATATTTTTCGATTGGAATTCGTTCCTTAAGCATAAATTGATGATAAAAATCTGAACTTGATAGATTTGGAGCCTTCGGAAGTTGATTCGAGAGGCAAGCGTGTTGCGGAATAGTTCCTGGCTAGTTTTGAGGTAAGTAATGTCTTTAAATCTTGTCCTGAGGGTATGAAACCCCGGACTATGCACCCTTCTATGGGTTTTGAAATGAAAAGGTTGAAACTTTGGAAATATCTTCCTATTTAGGCGACTATTGAGTTGCTAAACCGACTTTTAAGCCTATGCTTAATTAGTATTATTATATTATGATATGATTTGGGCTGTAAGTTGTGTTTGGGGCCTAGTGTCGATCTGTTTTCCCCTTGGGGTTTGTGCTACTATATTTTCCTCACTGATATGTTATGATTTTTCACTCAGTGTTTTCCTGATAAATCATTTTGACACTCAAAGTATTTTGATATTATTTATTGAAAAATGAAACACTATTTTAGGTCGAGAACCCGGTATATTTCTGTCCTGAAGGGAAAATTGAGAGTGTCTGACTGTGTGAGGCTCTGGGCCTAAATTGTGAGGATGTTATGATATGAGTGAGGCTGCGGGCCTATATTGTGAGGATGTTATGATATCAGTGAGGTTGCGGGCCTATATTGTGAGTGATTTATGCCAAGATGTGGCTTGTTATAGCACTTGGGTTGTAGGAGCCCCTCCGGAGTTTGTACACACCCCCAGTGAGCGAAGGTACCTAATGATTGATGCCTGCGGGGCTTATGCTGAGTAATTGTGAGGATGTCTGATGGGCTGATACTGAGTGACTGTGAGGATGCCTGATGGGCTGTTACTGAGTGACTGTGAGGATATCTGATGGGATGATATTGAGTGATGGTGAGGATGCCTGATGGGCAATCGTTACGATAAATGATTTTAGCCCGAGGGACAGTTTTATGAAGAATTTTTACTAAGTTTTTGAACTATGATTTACTTCGTTTTCAAACTGGTGTTACTGAGAATTTTACCGAGATATACTGATATTACACTTGTTTTCAAAGGATTTCTGGAAACTGATTTCGAACTTATTATTTGTTGAATACTACATGGTGGTGACTTGGTGTTTTACTGGTTTTGTGAACTTGTGTATATGTACTTTGTGTTTTGAAATTCTCAGATGGTGATTTATTTTCATTACTACTGAGTTGATGTACTCATCATTACTCCTTGTGCCTCTATGCACAGATCCAGGTGACAGCCCAGAGCAGAGCTGTCTCAGTTCGTTAGCAGCAGATACGGGATTTCGAGGTAGCTGTCCAATGTCCACAGCTTCTCCATTTCCCTTCCTTATTTAGTTTTAGCGTTTGATTCAGAGACATATATTATAGTTTTAGCAGAGTTAGATTTATTTATTCTTAGATGCTCATGACTATTGACTCTAGTCTTGGGAGGTTTTGTTTAGAGTTGTTAGATGATTGGGACGCTAAGACTTAATTACATTATTCTATGCTATGGTTGCTTCTTATTATTAAATTGTGAACTTTTATAATTGAATAAATACGTAGGAAGGTGATGGTCGGCTAGTCTAGTTCCACGATAGGCGCCATCACGGCCTGTTAGGATTTGGGGTCATGACATTTGCGAACCAAATTTCCGCTTCTGCGGACATGCATATGCGGCCAAATATTCGCCTCTGCGAACAAACCAACTTAGCAGCCATCGCTTCTGCGAAACATCATTTCGCACCTGTGTTTGCACCTGTGTGCACGCAGGTGCGGTTCTACCATCGCACTTGCGCCAAACCTCGCTCATGCACTCCAAGGCACCGCTTCCTTGCTTCTGCAGGTGCTGTCTATTTCTCGCATCTGTAGAGACCTTCTCCCAGTTCCTCTTCCCCTCCTATTCCCATAACTCCGCAGCTGAGGTCACACCAGAACCAGCAGCAACCAGTAATGAAAACATGAACAAAATGTTCCGTAATCAATTCGAAACACGCCCGAGCCCCTCGGGACCCTGTCCAAGTATACGAACAAGTGCCATAACATAAGAAGGACCTTCACGAAGCCTCAAATCACACATAACAACATCTAAACGATGAATTGCACCTCAATTCAAATTTGATGAACTTTGAACTTTTCAACTTCCATAACTCGTGCCGAAACATCAACCCGAAATGAACCCAATATTTGCACACAAGTCCTAAATGACATAACGGATCTATTTCAATTCCTGGAACCACAATTCGAATCAGATATCCAAAATTCCACTCCCGGCCAAACTTTCCAGAAATCAACTTTCGTCATTTCAAACCAAATTAAACTATGGACCTCTAAATCACAATCCGGACACGATCCTAAGTCTAAAATACCCAACGAAGCTAACAAAACCATTAAAACTCCGGTCCGAGGTCAATTACTATAAAGTCAAACTTGGTCAACCCTTCCAATATAAATCTTTCTAGTTGAGAATCATTCTTCTAAATCGATCCTAAATAACCTGAAAACCAAAATCGACGATTCACACAAGTCATTATACATCATACGGAGCTACTCATGCCCGTAAACTATCGAGCGAAGTGCAAATGCTCAAAATGACTGATCGGGTTGTTACATGAACTAATAGTCACCTATTTGAATTTTAAAAAAATGTTTAAAAAATGTTTTCCTTAATTAATTTTAAAATATTTTTAATTAAAAAATAAAATAATAGGTGACTAAAATAATAATGTGATAACTTGATAGGTCATCTTATATTTTAGAACCTAATTCTGTGATTCGAGGTCTCAAAAACCTCAGTTTAGCCTTCCTCGATTTGCATGCGCAGTCCGAGTGTTCTTTCTGAAGGCTTATAGGCTAATAATAGATAAAAATGAGAATATTGCCTTATAAATTCATTAGAGTTGACTTCAGCCAATCTTTTGAGCAAATGGACTCGGATACGTGTTTGACAGTCCCAGTGAGTCTGTATCCTAATTTGGGAGCTGGGCGTAAGCCGAGAATCGAAGTCGGAGGTCCCTAGCTCGAGTTATTGAATTTTGTTGAATATTGAAAGTTAGAAAGTTTTATGATTTTTAAGAATCGACTGAGGTTTGGTTTTTTGATACCGAGTCCATGTTTTGGTTTCGGAACCCGGTACAGGTCCACTGTGATATTTATGACTTGTCTGTCAAATTTGGTGAGAAACAGAGTTGATTTGACGTGATTCAGACGTTTGGTTGTGAAAATAGAATTTTAAAAGTTTCCCTGAAATTTTCATTTGATTTGGTGTTCAATTCGTAGTTTTAGGTGTTATTTGGTGTTTTGATCGGGCGAGCAAGTTTGTATGATGTTTTTAGACTAGTGTGCATAATTGGTTTAGAGCTCCGAGGGCTCAGGTGAGTTTCAGATAGGCTACGGAGTGAATTGGACTTAGAACGTTTGCTGGTGTCTGCAATTTCTGGGAATTGGCCTCTGATTTCGCATTTGCAAGATCCGAGTTCGCATTTGCGAATATTTCCATCTTCTGTCAGGCTCACATTTGCGAAGTGTGCCTGGGTCATCCTAGGTTCGCATTTTCGATCATGAGGTCGCATTTGCGGAAGTCCAGTGTCCGCAATTGCGAAAAAAGATTCGCATTTGCGTTGGGAGCTGGGGAGGGAGATTCTTCGCATTTGTGATCATTGTGTCGCATTTGCGGTCAAGTCAGTGTTCGCATTTGCAAAATTTTAATAGCAAATGCGATGATTGCAGAGGTGTGGGAGTCTTCGCAAATGCGATGGATTTCTCGCATTTGCCTGCTTCGCATTTGCGAAGCCCAGGTTGCAAATATGACATCTGCAACTAAATAAAATATGACTTAGACGGGATTTTTGGTTCATTCTTCAAATTTCAAAACCTAAAACCTTAGAGGCAATTTTTCCAAGAATCCTTCTTCACTTAATCATTGGTAAGTGATCCTAACCTATTTCCTTTCAATCTTTCATTACATTTCACAAGTTTTCAACCTAAAATCTAGAGTTTTCATGGTGAAATTGGGGAATTTTGGGTAGAAACTAGGGACTTGGTAAATTGGGGATTTAGACCTCAAATTGAGTTTGGATTCCAAAACAAATTACATAAGCGGACCAAGGGTGAATGGGTAATCGGGTTTTAGTTTGAACATTGGGATTGGACCAAGTGGGCTCGGGTGTTGACTTTTGTTAATTTTTTCAATAGTGACCTAAATTGAATTCTTTACAATTGTTGGTAGTTCGTAAGCTTTAAATTGAATCGTTTGGTTGGTAATTTGCTAGATTCTATTGGTTCGGAGGCTTGTATGAAAGGAAAAGTCATGGTTGAGCTTTGAGTTTGGTCGTTGGAGCCAGGTAATTGTATTGTCTAACCTTGATTTGCGGGAATTAGGAACCCTCGGACTATTTGTTATGTGAATTTCATGTGAGCGGCGTATATGTGAAGTGACGAGTACTTATGCACCGCCAAATTACCTTTTTTCCCTATTTTCCCGTTTTTCTTATATTATCTCCTTCCCTATCTTAATTGTTACATGCTCTAACTGTGTTCCCATGCCTAATTGCTACTTGTTAGTCATTGCTTCCTCATGTTCATGATATTAGTTCTTTCCATAATTTCATAATCTCCTACTATTTGCTTAAGCTGGTTTATCTGTACCTTTTAGTTGTAAATTCCGAATTGGTCTCGTTGAGTAGTTCTATTATGTGAACTTTCATGGTTTGCATGTTTCTTATTTGTTTTGGTTTGGTGTTCAGGAATGTTGAAGGGTTTCTGTGATTTGAATTGTGAATTTATTATGCGTACTAAGTACTTGATATTGATATAGTGGGATTGGGTAGCACGCCGCAACAGGTGAAATAAGGGTGATACATTGAGGTGGAATAAGGGTGAATTTATATTGTACGGTGGAAACGGGTTGCACGCCACAACAAGTGTAATAAGGGTGGATTGTTGTGGTTGTATAAGGGTGAACTATGATTGTGATATTGTGATATGGTGCGATCGGCTTGCGCGCCGCAACACTTTTATATATATTCGTTTTTTGTTTATGTTATTAAGAGGAAATAAGGGAGGAATATGAGATGTACGGTGGGATCGGGTTGCGCGCCACAACGACCTATGTGTTTATGTTTCCCTGAGTTGTGTTAGCTTTACGATATTCTCTTTGCACTTAAGGATTGGTAAATTCTGAACGCGATCGGCTTATTTCCTGGAGTTGTAGTTATTTCTTGCAATTTACTGCTTTATTCTATTCTACATTTCCTTTTCCGCCTTTATTATATATATATTGTGTACAGGTTGTAGTGTGAGTTACCTGCCTTAGCCTCGACACTACTTCATCGAGGTTAGGCTCGGCACTTACGAGTACATGGGGTCGATTGTACTCATACCACACTTTACACTTGTGCAGATTTTGGTGCCGGCCTGAGCTAATCGTGAGGTTAGCTACTGGATTCATTCGACAGGAGACTCAAGGCAGATCTACCGTCGTCCGCAAACCCTGGAGTCCCTTTCTAGACACTTAACAAACTGTTTCTTTTCTTAGAAATAGTGTATTTTCTTTCAGACTCTATTTGTAGTAAATCATAGTAGTTCGTGAATAGTGACTCCAGATCCGAGTTGTAGTATATATTAAAGCTTTAATAAGGATTGGATTGATCAGTCTCTAATGTTAGCTTGCCTAGCAAGTGAAATGTAAGGCTCCATCACGGTCCGGAAGGTGAGAATTCCGGGTCGTGACAAGTTGGTATCAGAGCACTAGGTTGCCTAGGTCTCATAATTCACGAGCGAGCTTACTAGAGTCTAGGGGATCGGTATGGAGATGTCATCACTTATCTCCTAGAGGCTATGAAGTTTAGGAACAAATTTCACTTTTATTCTTCTCTGTCGTGCAATTTTTTTCTCCCAATTCTAATTGAACTCTTCTACTCTTGTTCTCTCGCAGATGGCGAGAACACGTACCGCATCTTCAACCGAGCAGCAGCTAGAGCCTCCAGTGAGGCCGTGCTAGAGGCCGAGGGATGGGCAGGGCTCAGCCCAGAGCCCGAGCAGTAGCCCCAACAGTAGAGCCTCAGGTATATCTTGACGAGGAGGTTCCAGCCCAGGCTATTCCTGCTAGGCCAGCTTAGGATCCGGAGGGATTCATTGCCACCCCAGTGCTTCAAGACACTTTGGTCTGTTTGGTGGGCCTTATGGAGAGTTTGGCCTAGACTGGCGCATTTCCCATGGCACCAGTCGTCTCTCAGGCTAGAGGAGAAGCCCAGACTCCTGCTAGTCACACTCCGGAGTAGATGGCTCCCCAGTATCAAACTCCAGCAGCTCATCGAGTGGGATATTTTCAATCGGTTGTTGCGGCATAGGCCGGTGATGGGTCAGCTATGTCTTCTGAGGCTTTATGGAGATTGGACAGGCTTATCAAGCTCTTTCCAGTTCACTTCAGTGGTGCACCTTATGAGGATCCCAGGAGTATCTTAACAGCTGTCATGAGGTGCTACGAAACATGGGTGTAGTGGAGAGAAATGGGGTCGATTTTGCTGCATTTCAGATGTCAGATTCCACCAATGAGAGATTATTTGTTGACCAGACCAGCTGGGTCGCCTGCTCCTACTTGGGACCAGTTCTCTCATCTCTTCCTAGAGAAGTTTCTTTCTATCACATTGAGAGAGGAGCATTGTCATTAGTTCGAGCGTCTCCAGCATGGTAGTATGACTTTTACTCAGTATGAGACCTATTTTGTGGATTTGGCCCATCATGTTCTTCTTTTTCTTCCTATCGAGAGAGAGAGAGGGTGAGGAGGTTTTGTTGACAGACTTGCTCAGCCTGTCAGATTGGAGATGGCAAAGGAGACTAGGAGTGAGATTTCATTTTAGGTGGCTGCCAATGTCGCTAGGCGAGTTGAGATGGTTCTTTCTCAGGGAGGTCCGGGGTCTAAAAAGAGACCTCATCATTCCGGTGGGTTCACCGGTGCCACATCTGGAGGCAGGGGTACTTTTGGTAGAGGCTGCTCTTAGGTTGTTTCATTCAGCGCTTCAAGCATTCCACGGTACTTTAAGGAGTCGTGGTCCTTATGTGCCTCATTCTGGACAGCCAGCCTATAGTACACCACCAGCTCCTATCAATGCACCTCTTATTCAGAGTTATTAACATGGTCAGCTGACCTGTTCGGGTCAATCTCAGTTTCCATAGCCACAGTACAAAGATGGATGTTTCGAGTGTGGTGGTTATGGGCATATCAGGAGGACATATCCGAGATTATTGGGCGTCACGCCACAAAATCAGGGTTCTCGTGCCACGGTTCCGGCACCACATGCTGCACCGCCTGCTCAGCTAGCAGAGGCAGAGGTCAGGTAGCCAGAGGTAGAGGCTAGACTGTTAGAGGTGGAGGCCAGCCAGCTAGAGGTCATCCTAGGGACATAGTTCGGGGTGGTGGGGCCCATCCCCGATGTTATGCTTTTCCAGCTAGGACTGAGGCTGAGTCATCTGACGTTGTTATCATGCGTAATTTTTCAGTTTGTAGTAGAGATGCTTTAGTTCTATTTGATTCGGGTTCTACTTATTCCTATGTTTCATCCTATTTTGCTTCATATTTGGTTGTGCCTCATGATTCTTTGAGTGCTTCCGTGTATGTTTCTACACCTGTGGGGGATGCTGTTGTTGTTGATCATGTTTATCATTTGTGTGTGGTCACCATTGGGAGTCTTGAGACTAGTGTACATCTTTTACTTCTCGAGATGGTCGATTTTGATGTCATTTTGGGTATGGATTGGTTGTCACATTATCATGCTATATTGGATTGTCACACCATGATGGTGACCTTAGCCTTGCCGGGGTTGCCTCGATTAGAGTGGAGAGAGACTCATGTCCATTCTACCAGCAAGGTTATCTCTTATGTGAACATATGGTCGACAAGGGGTGTCTAGCTTTTTTGGCTTATGTCCGCGATTCTAGTACGGAGGTTCCTTCCAAGGATTCAATGCCAATTGTTCGTGAGTTTCCAGAGGTGTTTCCTGCAGACCTGCCGGGGATGCCACCCGACGAGGGTATTGATTTCTGTATTGATTTGGCTCCGGGAACTCAACCCATCTCTATTCCGTCATGCTGCATGGCCCTGCCAAAGTTGAAAGAATTAAAGGAATAGTTGCAACATTTTCTTGATAAGGGCTTCATTTGACCTAGTGTCTCGCCCTGGGGTGGACCTGTGTTGTCTGTGAAGAATAAGGATGGATAGATGAGGATGTGTATAGATTATTAGCAGTTGAACAAAGTCACCATCAAGAACAAGTATCCATTGTCGCGGATTGGTGACTTATTTGATCAGCTTCAGGGTGCCAAGGTATTTTCGAAGATAAACTTGAGATCTGGCTACCATTGGTTGAGGATTAGGGCATTTGATGTCCCTAAGATTGTATTTTGGACTCGGTACGGGCATTATGAGTTCCTTGGGTTGACAAATGCTCCAACAACTTCATGTATTTGATGAACCGAATGTTCAAGTCGTATTTGGATTCCTTTGTGATTGTGTTTATTGATGATATCTTGATCTACTCCCGCAGTCGAGAGGAGCATGGGCAGTATCTTAGGATTGTACTTCAAACTATGAGAGACAGACAACTATATGCTAAATTTTTAAAGTGCGAGTTTTGGTTGGATTCAGTCGCTTTCTTGGGGTACGTTGTATCAGCAGAGGGCATTCAGGTAGATCCTAAGAATATTCGGGCAGTTCATAACTGGCCTAGACCCACTTCAACTAGGGAGATTAGGAGTTTCTTGGGTTTGGCAAGCTATTACCTCGGTTAGTGAATGGATTTTCATCTATAGCAGCCATGTTGACCAGTTTGACCTAGAAGGGTGCCCCGTTCAGATGGTCAGACGAGTGTGAGGCTAGCTTTCAGAAGCTCAAGACTGCTTTGACTACAGCGCCGATGTTGGTGTTGCCCATAGGTTCAGGATCTTATACGGTATATTGTGATGCGGCCCGTGTTGGGCTCGGTGGAGTATTGATGAAGGAGGGCAGGGTGATTGCATATGCGTCACGGCAGTTGAAGGTTCACAAGAAGAATTACCTTGTCCATGACTTAGAGTTAGCAGCCATTGCTCATGCGCTAAAGATTTGGAGGCACTATCTTTCCGGCATGTGTGTGAGGTTTTCACGGATCATCGGAGCCTTCAGTATTTGTTCAAGCAAAAGGATCTCAATTTGAGGCAGATAAGGTGGTTGGAGATATTGAAAGAGTATGATATCACCATATTGTGTCATCCGAGAAGGTCAATGTGGTGGTCGACGCCTTGAGTAGAAAGGTAACGAGTATGGGCAGCCTTGCGTTCATTCTAGTCGGTGAGAGGCCGCTTGCATCAGATGTTCAGACTTTGGCCAAACAGTTTGTGAGGTTGGATATTTCAAAGCCCAGTTGTGTTCTATCTTGTACAGTCACTCGGCCTTCTTTGTTTGAGCGTATCAGAGATTGGCAGTATGACGACCCTCATTTGTTGGTCCTTAGGGACATAATGCGCCACGGTGGTGCCAATCAGGTTACGGATGGAGATGACGGAGTCTTGAGGATGAAGGGTCGTGTTTGTGTGCCTAATGTAGATGGACTTCATGAATTGATTCTGGGGGAGGCTCATAGTTCCCGGTGTTCTATTCATCTGTGTGCTACAATGATGTATTGACTTGCGGCAGCATTATTGGTAGAGGAGGATGAAAAAGGATATAATTGCTTATGTAGCTCGGTGCCAGGATTTTCAGCAAGTAAAGTATGAGCATTAAAGACCTGGTGGTTTGCTTCAGAAGATAGAGATTCCTGAGTAAAAGTGGGAGAGTATCACTATGGATTTCGTTGTTAGACTCCCATAGACTCAGAGGAAGTTTGATGTCGTTTGGGTCATATGGACAGGCTGACTAAGTCAGCGCATTTCATTCCTATGGCAGTTACCTACTCTTCGGAGCGGTTGGCAGAGATTTATATCCGCGAGATCACCTGTCTTCACGGTGTACCCGTGTCTATCGTTTCTGATCGAGGTACGCAGTTCACCTCGCACTTCTGAAGGGCAGTAAATCGTGAGTTGGGAATGCGGGTTGAGTTGAGCACAACATTTCATCCTCAGACGGACGGACAGTCCGAGCGCACTATTCATATATTGGAGGATATGCTCCGCACATGTGTTATAGACTTCGGAGGATCGTGAGATCAGTTCTTGCCCCTTTCATAGTTTGACTATAACAACAGCTACCAATCGAGCATTCAGATGGCCCCCTATGAGGCATTATACGGTAGGGGGTGTCAGTCGCTAATTGGGTGGTTCGAGCCGGGGGAGGCTCGGTTGTTGGGTACAGACCTACTACATAATGCCTTGGATAAGGTCAAGATTATTCAGGATTGACTTCGCATAACTCAGTCCATGCAGAAGAGTTATACTGACCGTAGAGTTCGTGATGTTCCATTCATGGTGGGGGAGAGAGTGTTGCTCTGGGTATCACCCATGAAGGGTGTTATGAGGTTCAAAAAGAAGGGCAAGTTGAGCCCTAGGTATATCTGTCCCTTCGAGGTTCGGGAAAGAGTGGGAGAGGTATCTTACAGGCTTGCGTTTCCACCAGGATTATTAGCAGTTCATCCAGTGTTCCATGTGTCTATGCTCCTGAAGTATCACGGCGATCCATCCCATGTGTTAGATTTAAGCTCTACCCTGTTAGACAAGGATTTGACTTACTAGTAGGAGCTTGTGGCTATTCTAGCCCGGTAGGTTGGACAATTAAGGTCTAAGAGTTATCTTTCAGTTCGAGTGTAGTGGAGAGGTCAGCCCGTCGAGGCAGCCACTTGGGAGTCTGATTCATATATGCGGAGTAGATATTGACACCTTTTCACCAGCCCAGGTACTTTTTTATGTCCGTTCGAGGACGAATGATTGTTTTAGAGGTGGAGAATGTGATGAACCGATAGGTCATCTTATATTTTAGAACCTAATTTTCTGTTTCGAGCTCTCAAAAACCTCATTTTAGCCTTCCTTGATTTGTGTGCGCAGTCCGGTGTTCATCCGGTAGGCTTATATGTTAAAAACTAATAGAAATGAGAATTTTGCCTTAGAAATTCATTAGAGTTGACTTCGATCAATGTTTTGAGCAAACAGACCCTGATCAGTATTTTTACGGTCCAGGTGGGTCCGTAATGTAATTTGGGACCTATGCATATGCCCGGAATCAAATTTGAAGGTACCTATCTCGAGTTATTGAATTTTGTTGAAAGTTTGAAAGTTGTATGATTTTTATGAATCGACTGAGGTTTTGTTTTGTTGATACCAGAACCATATTTTGGTTCTGGAACCCGGTATAGGTCTACTATGATATTTATGACTAGTCTGTCGAATTTGATGAGAAACGGAGTTGATTTTACGTGATTCAGACGTTTGGTTGTGAAAATTGAAGTTTCAAAGTCTCCTTCAAAATTTCAGCTGATTTGGTGTTTAATTCATAATTTTAGGTGTTATTTTGGTGTTTTGATCTCGTGAGGAAGTTCGTATGATGTTTTTAGACTTGTGTGCATAGATGGTTTAGAGCCCCAAGGGCTCGGGTGTGTTTCGGATAAGCTACGGATTGAATTGGACTTAGAACATTTGCTGGTGTCTGCAATGTTTGGGAACTGGCTTAATGCGAGATCAGAGTTCACATTTGCAAACATTTCCATCTTCTATCAGGCTAGTATTAGCGAGCCATTTCTTCGTATTTGTGAAGTGTGCCTAGGTTATCCTAGGTTCGCATTTGCGATCATGAGATCGCATTTGCGGAGGGCCAGTGTTAGCAACTGTGAAAAAGCTTTGTATTTGTGATGGGAGCTGGGGAGGGAGATTCTTTGCATTTGCGATCATTGGGTCACATTTGCGGTCAAGTCAATGTTTGCATTTGCGAAATTTTCATCGCAAATGCGATGATTACAGAGGTGTGGGAGTCTTTGCAAATGCGATGGATTTCTTGCATTTGTGAAGCACAGGTCGCAAATGCGACATCCCCAACTGAACAAAATATGACATAGACGGGATTTTTGGTTCATTCTTCAAAGTTTCAAAACCTAAAACCTTAGAAGCGATTTTTCCAAGACTCCTTCTACCCCAAATCATTAATAAGTAATCCTAACCTATTTTCTTTTAATCTTTCATTACATTTCACAAGTTTTCAACCTAAAATCTAGAGTTTTCATGGTGGAATTGGGGATTTTGGGTAGAAACTAGGGATTTGGTAAAATTGGGATTTAGACCTCAAATTGAGTTCGGATTCCAAAACAAATTATATAACCGGGCTTGAGGGTGAATGGGTAATCGGATTTTGGTTCGAACTTCGGGATTGGACCAAGCGAGCCCGAGTGTTGACTTTTGTTGACTTTTTCAATAATGACCTAAATTAAATTCTTTACAATTGTGGATAGTTCCTAAGGCTTAAATTGAATCGTTTGGTTGGTAATTTTCTAGATTCTATTGGTTCGGAGGCTTGTGCGAAAGAAAAAGTCGTGGTTGAGATTTGAGTTTGGTCATTCCAGCGAGGTAAGTGTTGTGTCTAACCTTGATTTGAGGGAATTAGGGACCCTAGGACTATTTGTTATGTGAATTTCATGTGAGCGGCTATTTGTGAGGTGACGTGCGCATATGCGCCGCCAAATTATCTGTTTTCCCGTTTTTCTTATTTTATCTCCTTATCTGTCTTAATTACTACATGCTCTAACTGTGTTCCCATGCCTAATTGCTACTTGTTAGTCATTGTTTCCTCCTGTTCATGATATTAGTTCTTTCCATAGTTTCATAATCTCCTATTATTTGCTTAAGCTAGTTTATCTGTACCTTTTAGTTGTAAATTCCAAATTGGTCTCATTGAGTGTTCTATTATGTGAACTTTCATGGTGTACAAGTTTCCTATTTGTTTCGGTTTGGTGTTTAGGAATGCTGAAGGGTTTCTATGATTTGAATTGTGAATTTACTATGCGTACTGAGTACTTGATATTGATATGGTGGGATCGGTTTATGTGATATTGTACAACTTTCCTTTTCTGCTTTTATTATATATATTGCGTACAGGTTGTAGTGTGAGTGACCCTTCTTAGCCTCGTCACTACTTCGTCGAAGTTAGGCTCGGCATTTACGAGTACATGGGGCTGATTGTACTCACACTACACTCTGCACTTCTTGTGCAGATTTTGGTGTCGCCCTGAGCTGATCGTCAGGTTAGATGTTGTATTCATTCTACAGGAGACCCAAGGTAGATATGTCGGCGTCCGCTGACCCTGGAGTCCCTTTCTAGATACTTTACTTTACTGTTTCTTTCCTTCAAAACAGTGTATTTCCTTTCTAACTCTGTTTGTAGTAAATCGTAGTAGTTCGTGAATTGTGACTCCAGATCCGGTTGTAATATATATTAAATCTTTTATATTATTCTGCACTCGTTTATTCCGTTTTAGCTCATTTGCTGTTATTTACTGAATTTAATAAGGATTGGCTTAATCAGTCTCTAACTTTGGCTTGCCTAACAATTAAAGGTTAGGCGTCATCACGGTCCCGAAGGTGGGAATTCTGGGTCGTGATTCGTGCTACTTAATTGGCCCAAATCCCAATTTCCTCAAGTGCCCAATGACTACTAATATATGGTCAAATTCCAATTTCCCTACAAAATGTCCTTTAAAATATTCAAACTATATAAGACAAAGAAGTGTCTTTAAACACTTCTTCTTTTCTTTCTCCTTCCAATGAGGGAAAGGACAACCTCTTCTCAAATACTCCCATCAAACACTAACTAATCTAACACCACCATGGTAGTAGAGACAACCGCCATTGTAGGTAGTGGCTCAAAACACATAATTTCATATGATACCCCTTGTTAAAAATATTTACTTATTATACAAATTTATTACTTTCACGACCCCAAAACTAATCCGGTCATGATGGTGCCTATCGTGGTACTAGGCAAGCTGACACACTAACAAAACTAATCAATATTTCCATTCTTAAGAGGAAATTAAGCTATTTTACAATAAACCTTCAAGAAGTAATTAGATCAAAACAACAGTGCAGAAAGAAAGCCCGACATCAGGGCGTCACTAATCATGAGCATCTACAAAGGACTGCCTGATAACCCTAAGACATATACTGACTGGGAAGCAACTAATAATAATCTATAGGAAGACAGGAGGGAGAAGAGCAGGGCTGCGATCGTCATGCAGCTACCTTACTAACTCCAACAGATCCGCGACGGATGGAAACAACACTCATTAGCACGTTCAGCAAATCCCTGGATCTGCACACAAGGTGCAGAGCCAACTCAGTAAGTAATAAAAGTAAATAAAGACTGAGCAGCAGTGACGAGCATTAAAACCTATACATTTCATATCACGAGATCTTAGTAGAATACAACAGGCTTTTAAATCAACATATGAATCAAATCATCTCATTTAAAAATCCATTTTTTCGGTAGAAATCATTTGAAGATGTGAAAAATCCATTTAAAACATCTTTTAGCAGTTTTCAAACAAAGTGATGAAACAGTGAGTAAAAATAATGAAAACATAGTCGGCCCTTCGGGAAAAAATTCACTCGTATACAACCCCTCGGGAAACATATATCATAAACAGCCCCTCTGGCAATCATAAATCAAAATAGCCCCTCGGGCATACCTCACAATCACTCGTAAACAGCCCCTCGGGCACAACATGAATCAAGAACATCCCCTCGGGACAAACATCACATCACTCACTCAAGGTACCCGCGCTCACTAGGGGTGTACAGACTATGCAGTGACTCCTACAGCCCAAGCGCTATAACAAGCCATCTCGTG
Organism: Nicotiana knightiana; assembly: GCA_005239525.1. Taxonomy (NCBI): domain Eukaryota; kingdom Viridiplantae; phylum Streptophyta; class Magnoliopsida; order Solanales; family Solanaceae; genus Nicotiana; species Nicotiana knightiana. The sequence goes on along the minus strand of ML394327.1, from coordinate 128,580 downwards.
GCATAATCAATCATGCCCTCGACCTCTCATATATCATAGATCAATAACAATATCAACCCACCTCGTGGCATAAATCAATCAGGCCCTCGGCCTCACATAATCATGAATCAGTAACAACATGTTGCGGTGCGCAGCCCGATCCCATAATATCCTCACAAAACAGGCTCTCGGGCTCACTCAGTCACAAACCTCTTAAGCCATTCGGGCTATCAGTGAAAACAGGGTGCTCAACCCAAAATAACATTTTACATACATCAAAACGGAGTGATAAAGACTGGGTTATGAAATCAGTAAACATAGCATGACTGAGTATAGGTTTTTAAATCAAAACAGTGAGAGGATAAGAAGAAAGAGGCCCCTAAGGGTCCAAACAGTTTTGGCACGAGGCCCAAATATGGCATTCAGCCCAATTTAATATAAATGTTTTCTAAAACACATAAGTATCATATAATTTCAATCAAATACGCAACTTTATAATTGCTACGGGACGGAGCAAGTCACAATCCTCAACCGTGCACACCCACACGCTCGTCACCTAGCATGTGCGTCACCTCAAAATAGTAAAATAATGTGAAATTTGGGGTTTCATACCCTCAGGACTAGATTTACAATCATTACCTACCTCAAACCGGTCAAATCTCTACTCCGCGATGCTCTTGCCCCTCGACTCGGCCTCCAATCGCTCTGAATATATTCACAACCATAAAAATACCATTAATATATGATAATGGAATGAATTCCACAAGGAAAACTATCAAATTAGGCACAAACCCCGAAATCTTCTCAAACCCGGCCCCCCGGGCCCAAGTATCGGAATCTGACAAAAATCACAAAACTAGAAAGCTCTTTCACTCACGAGTCTATGCATACAAAATTCATCAAAATCCAACCTCAAATGTCCCTCAAATCCTCAATTTAAACTCTCCAATTTCGAAGCCCTAACCCCTTAATTTCATCCCTATTTTCTTTTAGTTACATGCAACAACAACTGAAAATCATCATAATCACGAGTATTTAGTTCAAGTAGCTTACCTCCACGAAAAACTCCTTGATTCACTCTTCAAAACCCTTCAAAAAGCTCCAAGTCCGAACAAGAATGGTGGAAAATAACCCAAATTTTGTGAAGTCTCCAATTTATAGGTTCTTCCCAGCAAAACCGCATTTGCGGTCCCATTCCCGCACCTGTGTGACCGCACCTGCAGTCCACCAGGTCGCACCTATGAAATCCCACTTACTCGCCCAGCTTCCGCACCTGCGATTCTATCCTTGCACCTGCGAGCTCGCAGGTGCGACCATCATTCGCACCTGCGCTCAATGCTCCAGCCTTCCCTTTCCGCATCTGTGACCCTCGCACCTGCGGCTCCCCATCCTCAGGTGCGGAAAACACCAGCAACTCCAAAACACCATAAAACAACACTTCCATTTCAAAAATTCAATTTGTTAAGTCACCCGAAACACATCTGAGGCCCTCAAGACCTCAACCAATGAAACCAACAAGTCCTATACCAATATACGAACTTATTCGAACACTCGAAACACTCAAAACAACACCAAAACACCAAATTACCCTCGGATTCAAGCCTAAGAGATTTTAAACTTCCAAAATTCACCAACGATGCCGAAACCAACCAAACGACGTCTGAATTACCTGAAATTTTGCACACACATCATAAATGAAACTACGAACCTATTCCAACTTCCGGAATTCCATTCCCACCCCGATATCTAATTTTCCACTATCGACCGGAAATCGCCAAATATCCAATTTCACCAATTCAAGCCTAATTCTACCACGGACCTCCGAATAACATTCTGAACCCTTTCCTAAGTCAAAAATTACCTAACGAAGCTATCAGAACCATAAAAATCCAAATCCGAGATCGTTTACCCATTAGTCAACTTCCGATTGACTTTTTCAACTACATATCCAAATTAGGAGACTAAGTGTCTCATTCCACTTCAAAATCACTCTGAACCCGAGCCAACCAACCATACGCAACATAGCAAAGCTGAACAACATATAATGAAGTAGAAATGGGGAAACGGGGGCTAAAGCTCTCGTAACGACCGATAGGGTGTTACAATTACAAACCAAAAATGTTAAAATGCAGGATAAATACAAGGGTTGAATTCCCTTGAATTAAAACAAAAGCTTAATATAGCTTATTTTTGTAAAAGTTGAATTCCCTTAGGGTATGTTTGGAAAGTCACCAGTTACACAACCTAGTAATTATACAATATTGTATTTCTGATGACTTGTTTGTTTGTCATAATGCAATTACTGTAATACAAGTGTAATGTTTGGTTGCACAAGTATAATTATAAATATTTTACGAAAAGATAGTACATCAATTCTTATTGAAAATGAATGCATGCAATAAGTCAATACTGCTAGAAAAAATAAAGTGGAACAAAAAATATAGCATGAATTCAAAATCCAAAAAAACAGATTAACATAATACTCTTATGTAAAACTACAACATAAAATAAATTTCAACATAATTTAAATAAATATGATTCAAAAGAAAAGGAAAACATAAGTCTATAACCTTATTCAACAATGTGATTCTATTTTAATGACATCACTCATTATATATCAATTCTAATATTAGGAGATGTAGTTTCAAAACTAGAATAATAGCACAATTATGCTAAACAAAGAAAATAAATAAAAAAATAAAAATATGCGCAACTAAATTGAATCACAAAAAAAGGGTTAGAAAATGAGGAAATTATTTAAATATTAAAAATTAATCTATCATTTTAACATAGTTAAGTTTGCATATAACATCATCCAATAACTGTCATGACCCAATTTTCACTATAGCTCGTGATGGCGCCCAACGTCACCGCTAGGCAAGTCAACGATGAACTAGCCATGTAATTGTTCCTTTTAAAACTTTTAAAGTAGTTGATTTTAATTATTAAGAGGATAATTAATATAAAATCTTAGTAAAGTAAAGCATAAAATAAAAAAAGAGTAATATAGTAAATTTAATACTCAAAACCATAAAATGTCTACTAGAATATTCCCAAAACCCGGTGTCACAAGTGTATGAGCGACTAGTAGAATATACAAAACCTCCTATACTACTTTCTGGAGTAAGGTAGACAGAAAATAAATACAATAAGAGATATTGTGGGCGCTGCAGAACGGGCACATAGAGCAGCTCACCTCTAAGCCTCGGGGTAACGGGGGTACGTGCCTAAATGGCCGCCAGATGAACCTGCCTCAAATCCTGCACGATTAGTGCACGATAGTGTGAGTACATAAACAATATGTACCCAATAACTATCTAGTCTAACCTCAAAGTAGTAGTAACGAGGGGTTTACATCAACACGTACTAAGGGCAAATAAATAAAGTACAAAAATTCCAAATAGGCATGGAATACATCAATAATAATAATAATGCAATAATGAACAATAAATAAGTGATTCTTTATCTAGATATCAATTCAGATCTCCAACTAACACGTACTAACTTTCACAAATAAGAGCCATCAAATAAATTATAATTTCACAATTCATGGAAGTAATATCAAGTATAATCGGACTCCGAGCAATATCACGCACGATTTATACCGAGGTCGTACCGCCCAATCCAGAATAATGTGTACACTGCGAGGGTCGACCGGCGTGAAACCATAGATGCATCTATTATACAGCCTAGGTATTTGGCTTGATCCACGCTCTATGAAATCCGATTTAACAGCTACTACAAGAATAATATACAAGGAGGCACAATTTCTTCTAACGGTCAAGTAACTCGCTAAAACTCAAAGTAATGAGTTTCGGTCTTTACGAATCCTTCATCAAGTATCAATATAATTTAAGTATTTAAACTAACAAGTAGAGTACAAATAATACATGTATTACATGGTAGAGTCCTAAAACTACCCGGACATAAGCATGATTTTTAGCTACGCACGGACTCTCGTCACTTCGTGTGTACGTAGGACCTACAATTAGTAGCAAATAGAAATGTAAGCACCTATGGGTCCCTCTTACAAGGTTAGGCAAGAGACTTACCTCGGTCCTAAGTTCATTTTTCGGTCCACAATTCACTCTAAAAGCCTCAAGTCGTTGCCGAACAATACGAAACTAGTCAAATATTGTATAAATTAATCAATATATACTCAAAAGTTCAAAAATTAGCTATTAGAGTAATTACCCAACCCAAATAGGAAGTAAATTCACCCCCGGGTCCATGTACCCGGATTCCGGAAATTTTCGAAGATAAATATTACCCATAACCTCACGAACCCAAATATATAATTTCTACTAAATTGCATAATCATTTTCGTGGTCTAATCCCATTTTTATCAAAACCCAAGTTTTTCAAGAATCTCCTAAAATTTCCACAATTTCTATGTTCAAATCTACCCATATTGTATATATTAAACTCATATTCTATAGAAAATACTTACCCCAAAGTGCAGGATGAAAAACCCTCCTCAAAAAGCTCTAAGATTTGCCACAAGTTGAGAGAAATGAACCAAATAGATCGCAGAAGTTGTCTCGCGATTGTGAAGACAAACAACCCAAGCCCCAGAAAAATGACTATCGCGAACGTGACCTAGCCTACCCTACATGAATGCGAAGACCAACAGCGTGCCACCCTAGCCTCAGCTTCCTCTATGCGAACGCATACCCTCTCACGCGAACGCGAAGGCCACAGTCCCAAACCTTCATGAATATGGACTGGGTGTCGCGAACACGAAGCAATATTTCCCAGTTTTCCCATTTCCTTCTTCACGAACGCGACCCAATCCCCGCGATCGCGAAGAATAAAACCAGAACCACCAGTGGCAGATTTTTGGACTTAGCTCCCGACGGTCCGAAACTCACTCGAACCACCCGGGACCCTGTCACGACCCGGAATTTACACCTTCAGGACCGTGATGGCGCCTAACATTTCACTTGCTAGGCAAGCCAACGTTAGAGGATACCTTAAGCCAATTTTATCCAATTTCAATGACACAAACAATTAAGCTAAAAAAAAGCTAAAACTGAAGTGCGGAATGACATAAAACCCATAATATCGATACATTTTGGATCTGGAATCACGATTCACGAGCTTATAAGATTTACTACAAACATAGTCTGAAAGAAAATACAATTATTCTGAAAGAAAGGAAACAGTAAAATATATAAACTAGGAAGGGACTCCAGGGTCTGCGGACGCCAGAAGATCTACCTTGGGTCTCTGACAAGCAGGTCTAGCTGCTAACCTCACGATCAACTAGGGCCGGTACAAAAATCTGCACAAGAAGTGCATAGTGTAGTATGAGTACAACCTACCCCATGTACTCGTAAGTGTCGAGCCTAACCTCGACGAAGTAGTGAAAAGGCTATGACAAGACACCCACATAATAAATGTCACAACCCCAAAATCTACGACACGTGATGGCGTCGGACACCACTGTCAGGCAAGCCAACCCCTTAATTAGTTGAAATAACTTTTCGGTTTTTGACATTTATGTAAAATATTTCCTTTCACTTTATTACATATCAACCAAATAAAAGCGTGTTAGTTAAAAACAAGGGTTTGAATACTACACCATAACAAATATAACCAAACACATCCCAACCTACTCAAGAACATGGTGTCACAAGTACATGAGCAATTTCTAAGAATTTATACAACCATCACAAAGCCTGTCCGGAATAAAAATTGGACATGGGATTATAAACTGAAAGTAAACACAGTGCGAGTGAGACTCCGTCAGCTACGGATCGCCTCCGGATTATGCAGCTCTCCTAAGTCTCTGAATCCTCCAATCGCTATGAAAGTACATGTGCAATAAAAATGCACAGCAAGTGTAGCATGAGTACCAAAACAACGTGTACTCAGTAAGTCGCCTGCCTAACCTCAGAGAGGTAGTGACGAGAGGTCGCATTAGACACTCACTAGGGTCCAACAATATAATTTATGACAGAATAGGGTGAAATACAGTAGACATGTAAGACAGCGAGCAGCGAATACGTATCAAGTACAGAAATCCAGGTAACTACCGAGAATAAACAACAAAGTACACTTTCCTTTTTCCCAAATACATGTAAGGACAATATCAATAAAACTGTACCAAATAGTCATGCGCACACAAGGATAAGACAATCGGCCGTAGTCGAAGGAATATCTAATCACTGAATAGGCGTAAAGCTTCCCTCGCTCGCGAGNCCCGCTCGCGAATCATACCTGCGACTCGGGTGCTGACACATTTCCACACATTAAATCCGTATTTTATCAAGAAAATAGTTTTCTCAGGAAAGTGGTAAAATCCTTATTAAAAGAAACATGAAATATAGGTTCTGAAATCATTTGTTTTTGAAACTCATTTGTCAAGTTTAATGACATTCCACGACACAACCTAGTCCAGGTACACAAATATCCATAGAGAGATAAATTCTCTTTTTAGAAGATTAACAAGATGAACTTTAGTTTTCTTTTAGACATCAATTACGTCTTCGATTATATTAGCATTTTAATATTACAGGCAGGATTACAGGTATAACACGTAAGGCATGCTAGTGGGTCCTAGACTACCCGGACATGACATAATAGTAGCTACACACGGACTCCCGTCACCTCGTGCGTACGTAGCCCCCGAATATAATAGCATGTATTGAATTAATTCACCTAAGGGGACGAGTCCCTCTCACAAAGTTAGAAAGGAGACTTACCTCGCTCCGAAATTCCAACACCGGCTTCCAAGCCCTTCTGATGACTCCCACGGACGCACAACGCTCCGAAACTACCACATAATGGCAAAGCAATGAAAATCCATCCTAATACTCACAACAAATTCGGATTATATACTTTCCCAACCCCGCTCGGAGAAATGACCAAAATGCTCTCGGGCACACGCGCTCGAAAATCCGAAACTCTTGAAGATATATGCTACCCATAGCTATACTAGTTCAATAATGTAATTTACTCTACATTCCATACTCAAATTCATGGCTAAATTCCAAATTTACATTTTCTAGGTTTCCTAAAAAATTTCCCAAATTCCTACCAATTTCCATGACTAATCCACGCATATAATCTTGTATTCATCTAACAAACGGAAGGAGTTTAAATACCTTGATGCCTGACGAGAATCCCCCTTGAAATGATCTCCAAAAATCGCCTATGACAATGAAAAATGGGTGAGAAATGACATAAACCCGTCTTTAAAACATTCTGCCCAGGCCTCTTTCGCACCTGCGATCCAATGGCCGCTCCTGCGATCCCCTCTTCGCACCTGCGGCCTCCTCAGCTCCAGCCCCAGTCTCGCACCTGCGGCGCCCTTAGACGCACCTGCGGTCAAAGCCTCGCATGTGCGATTACACCAGATGACAGTAAGTTCAGCCCTTTTTCCAACTTCAACTTTGATCCGTTAACCACCCGAAATCCACCTGAGGCCCCCGGGGCCCTGTCCAATCATACCAACCTATCCCAAAACATAACGGACTTGCTCAAAGCCTCAAATCAAATCAAACAACATTGAAACGATGAATCGCTCTCCAATCCAAATCTTTAAGAACTTGAAATTCAAAACATCCACATTCGATGCTGAAACCCGTCAGATCACCTCCGATTGACCCAAATTTTGCACACAAGTCATATTCAACATTACGGACCTGCTCCAACTTCCGGAATCGCATTCCGACCACAATATCAAAATTCCCACTTCCGGTCGAATTCTTCAAAAAACTTCAAATTTCTATCTTTAGCCAAATGACCCCAAAAGGACCTACGGACATCCAAATGCACCTTCGATCGTGCTCCCAATTCCAGAATCACCATACATAGCTATTCCCAGACTCAGAATCCCAAACTGACATCACCCTCACTGATATGCACTTCAAACCCAAACTCATGAAATCCTTCTAAAATGCTAACTTCCACAATATACGCCGAAGCGCTCCCGAGTTATCCAAACCCCGAGCCGGACATACATCCAAGTCTAAAATCATCATACGAACCTGCTGAAACCTTCAATCCTGATTCGGAGCTCGTTTACTCAAAATTCCAATTTTAGCTGATTTCTCCAACTTAAGGCTTCTGAAATGAGAATTTCTTTCCAAAATCAATTCTAAACTTCCTGGAATTCAATTCCGACTACGCCCACGGGTCATAATACCTGAAACGAAGCTTCTCACAACTTCAAATCGATGAACGACGCGCTAGAGCTCAAAACGACCGGTCGGGTCGTTACATTCTCCCCCACTTAAACCGACGTTCTTCCTCGAACGTGCCAAGAACTGCTCTGGAGTTATCTGAAATCACTGTTTAACATTTCGAGCACCTGCCTGTGCTACCACAACATAGTGGAGCACAATAGCTTGATCAAATCTGGAGATTTCTTCTTTATTCCATTTAGTAAGCTCTGAATTCATTAAAACACCTGAAATTTTCTCTAGCCAGTCCTAGTTCCAATATATAAGCACGGCATCAACTAGCACACGATATTCCAGATCATAACTGCATACCCTTGCTGAATCGGCACCATGCACCGCATAACTCATCACCTGACCACAATGACGCTCCCTGAACCTTAATAGCCAAGATCACGAATCTGATGCTCCCAATGCACCTCATAACAAATATACATACACCCTGCTATAATGCTGATGATACCACCATAACGGAGGAAATGTGCAGAAATTCATACTCAACTGCAGAGTTAACAAATCCTTGAATATCTCATCTTGACTAGAATCATCAGTTCATTATGAACCTGAATAATGGTATTTGCTGTTTAATATACACTTCACATAACCTCATCGCACTGATCCCTGATCCGATAATCTCGTCTCACCCAGTACGAACTGCTCAGACAACAAACCACCCCAACATGACCAACAACCTCACATGATACCACATCGCGCCAATAGTCCATAACTCGAACATGATAATAAGAAACGACTCAGGACGGAACTATTCAGCGCACGCAACTAATATGAATTCTTACCAGAAAATAGGAAATAAAACACAAGAAAATAAATACATATTAACCCTTCTCATCATCACACTGTTGCGGCGTGCAACCCGATCCAAATAACATACCCGTGGCGGCGTGCCACCTGATCCCATCATAAAACTCACATAAGGAAATATACACGGAGCTGAATCACTCACTATTACAAATTACTGAATATCGATCACATGCATGCTAAGTGCATAATACCATCCTGGGGATACTGATAGTGCCGTATACAACAAAACTCAAGCACAACAGAGGTGCGATATATATATACACTCTGGATCTCAAGAGCTATCCTACTCACATAACATCCCTACTACGCGGGACCTCAACACATAAGAAATTATCAAAGCCGTTTCACAACTCACACGGTACAATCACAATAACACATGAATTTGACGAAGACAGAACAACACCCGATGTTCTAATACATTTCCATGAAAAGCGCTCTACTGAAAGGAACATGCCTGGCTCATACGGAGTCCATAATTATATTTAAATCCATCCACAAACATCGAGCCACCTTGCTTGCACCAACTAAGCTAATAGCTTTCGCCTTGGTCCATATTAACCCACTTTCTCTCATAATACACGAGAACAACCATCATCACCGGGACTAACACCCCATAATCCATAATCAATTGAACCGAATGCCCTTCAGGCGTAAATTCTTAATTAAGAAATATTGCACTTCTTTATACTCAGTCCAAATCTGAAATCCATCAAGTGACTACATGTCACACTTTATACAATCTTTTCACGGTCATGCTTCCACGACCTTCCACACAAGGCAACAAGTCTGCCCATCCATAATACCGACCACACTAAGGCCGCAAAACACATCAAGAACCCATGACCAGGGTACAAAGCCTCTTTCACATAATATGAATCTCATGTGACACTGAAGCCAGCTTACTCTGAACTTTCAAATCACTTTCTCTTGCTCTTCCGAGCTCATGACATCCTTATAAACATCGGACCTCAATCTCGATTCTTACTCCCAGTTACATATTTCTTCCCGCACCTAACATACCAACATGAGGTAGCGCAAGAATTCCATCATAACTTCCGAACCACCAATAGGGTTAACACTTCATCATATAGAAACGTTTTACTTGACTCAATTCAAGAGTACCATCTCAACACACGAGTGAATTCCCAATATCACCCAATCATGTAAATCCTTAAGTAGTAGTCTATACCACCATAACCCTTCCGTGGTCCGCCTACACCTGACCGGCCATAGCACTCAAATGCTCCCACATGAGATCCGTTACGACGGCCGACAAGCCTCGCACACACCTGCACAAACCACATGCATAACTAATTCACATCAAAAGAACCGATCACTGCCGCAAATGTGCCACTTCAACCATGGCTAATCAATCTATCTTCTTTTAATCATCTTCAATTGCCTCAGGGATAATAACAACTTCCTTCAACCCATAGCAAACTCAACCCTCACCATTTCGTACATGCACTGTTCTCTGCATATGTTTATTGTCCCAATCTCGCACCTGCGGAGATAGAATCAACAGTAACAAGCCTTACCTCAACAATGGTTCCACAATACCAATCTCAACTTTGGAATCAATACTCAATTATCACAAAAGCCCGTAAACACGATAAAAATGATCCATTTAGTAAGTGACTGTCTAAGCATGGATAACAAGATAAAAGTAAGTATGAAACTACAAGGAACAAGACCCACCCACATGCTTAAACCCGACAACAATACATAAGTACTCGTCACCTCACATATATGTTGTACCCAGCATCTAACATGTAGCAAATAGACAAACAAGTCCTAATCCCTCAAGTCAAGGTTAGCCACGACACTTACCTTGCTCAAAAAGGTCGACTCAAAGCTCAATGCAGCTTTGCCTTCCAAACTAGCCTCCGAACAAATAGAATCTAGCAAATTATCAACCAAACGATTCAAATTAAGAATTTGGAACTACCACGATTGCAAAGGATTCAATTTAGGCCATTATTGAAAAAGTCAACGAAAATCAACCTCTAGGCCCGCTTGGATTGGACCAAAACCCGATTACCCATTCAACCCTGAGCCCAGTTATGTAATTTGTTTTGGAACCCGACCTTAATTTGAGGTCTAAATCCCCAATTTACCTAAATCCCTATATTTCTACCCAAAACCCCCAATTTCCACCATGAAAACATAAGATTTTTGGTTGAAATCTTAGGAACTGTAGTGAAAGATTGAAAGAAACGAGTTTAGAATCACTTATCAATGATTTGGGGAAGAAAAGTTCTTTGAAAAATCGCCTCTAGGGTTTTCTTGTTTTGAAAATTAGAGCAAAACTCCCGTCTAAGTCAAGTTTTACCCAGCTGCAGATATCGCAATTGCGGCATCATGTTCGCAATTGCGAGCATCGAAATTGCGAGAAAGAGATGGCAATTGTGAACTCCTTCAGAAATCCTAGTGATCACAAATGCGAACCATGCAACCCTCGCAAACACGGCCCTACCTTCGCAATTGTGAAGATTTCAAACAGTGTTGAGTCGCAAATGCGACTCTACCTTTGCAAAAGCGGAATAGACAAGTTGACAAATGCGAACTTTAGCCTCGCAAATACGAGTACCCCCTGTCATGCCCGAGATAGTCTCTTTGCAAATGCGAGCCAGATTGCGAGATCTGCAGCAGACACCAATAACAAAATGCAGCAGTTATGTTTTCTAAGTCCATTTCACTTTGTAGCCTATCCGAAACTCACCCGAGCCCTCGTGGCTCCAAACCAACTACGCACACAAGTCTAAAAACATCATACGAACTTGCTCGCGCGATCAAATCGCCAAAATAACACCTAGAACTATGAATTTTGCATCAAATCAAATGAAATTTTCAAGAAAACTTTGAAACTTCTATTTTCACAACCGGACGTCTGAATCACGTCAAACCAACTCTATTTTTCAACAAATTTGACAGGCATGTCATAAATATAGTATTGGACCTATACCGGGTTCCAGAATCAAAATACGGACCCGATATCCAAAAAGTCAAATAATGGTCAAACATTTCAAAATCATTAAGCCTTTAACTTTCAAATTTCTACGAAGTGCGATAACTCGGGCTAGCGACTTCTGAATTCGATTTCGGGCAGACGCCCAAGTACCAAATCACGGTACGGACCCACCGGGATCGTCAAAACACGAATCCGGGTTCATTTGCTCAAAACATTGACTGAAGTCAATTCAAATGGATTTTAAGGCCAAAATTTCATATGTTCTCAGTTTTTTAACAAAAAAGCTTTTTGGAAAGACATTCGGACTGCGCACGCAAATCGATAAAGGCTAAAATGAGGTATTTAAGGCTTCATGGCGCAGAATTAGATTCTCAAATATAAGATAACCTATCGGGTCATCACATTCTCCACCTCTAAAACAGTTCATCCTCGAACAGACATGGTTGATACCGGGAGCAACACTCTCTCTCCGACCATGAATGCAACATCACGAACTCTATGATCGGCATAACTCTTCTGCCTGGACTGAGCTGTGCGAATTCGATCCTAAATAATCTTGACCTTATCCAAGGCATCCTGTACTATATATGTACCTAAGAACCGAGCCTCCCCCGACTCGAACCATCCAACTGGCGACCGGCACCGCCTACCATATAATGCCTCATAGAGTCATCTAAATGCTCAACTTGTAGTTGTTGTTGTAAGCAAACTCCCCAAGTGGGAAGAACTGATCCCACAATCCTCCGAAGTCTATAACACATGTGCGGAGAATATCCTCTAATATATGAATAGTGCACTCTGACTGACCCTCCGTCTAAGGATGAAACGTTGTGCTCAACTCATCACGCGTACCCAACTCGCACGGTACTGCTCTCCAAAAGTGCAAGGTAAACTACGTACCTCGATCAGAAATGATAGATAGAGGAACACCGTGAAGACGGACGATCTCGCGGATGTAAATCTCTGCCAACCACTCTGAAGAATAGGTAAATGCCACAGGAATGAAGTGCGCTAACTTGGTCAATCTGTCCATAATGACCCAAACTGCATCGAACTTCCTCTGAGTCCGTGGGAGTCCAACAACGAAATCCATAGTGATACGCTCCCACTTCCACTCATGAATATCTAACCTCTGAAGTAAACCACCAGGTTTGTGATGCTCACATTGTACATGTTGACAATTCAGACATCGAGCTACATATGCAACTATGTCCTTCTTCATTCTCCTCCACCAGTAATGATGTCACAAGTCCTGATACATCTTTGTGGCACCCTGATGAATAGAATACCGAGAACTGTGGGCCTCCTCAAGAATCAACTCACGAAGTCCATACACATTAGGCACACAAACACGACCTTGCATCCTCAAAACTCCATCATCTCCAACAATAACCTGCTTGACACCACTATGTCGTACTGTGTCCCTAAGGACCAACAAATGAGGGTCGTCATACTGTCGATCTCTGATGCGCTCAAACAAGGAAGACCGAGTGACTGTACAAGCTAGAACACGGCTGGGCTCCGAAATATCCAGCCTCACAAACTGATTGCCCAAATCCTGAACATCTAATGCAAGCAATCTCTCACCGACTAGAAAATACGCAAGGCTACCCATACTCGCTGCCTTTCTACTCAAAGCGGCAGCCACCATATTAGCCTTCTGGTATGATATAAAATAGTGATATCATAGTCGTTCAATAGCTCCAACCACCTCTTCTACCTCAAATTGAGATCCTTTTTCTTGAACAAATATTGAAGGCTCCGATGATCCGTGAAAACCTCACACGACACATCGTAAATATAGTGCCTCCAAATCTTCAGCGTGTGAACAATGGCTGCCAACTCTAAGTCATGGACAAGGTAATTCTTTTCATGAACCTTCAACTACCACGACCATATGCAATCACCCTGCTATCCTTCATCAATACTGCGTCGGACCCAACACAATATGTATCACAATATATCGTATAAGATCCTGATCTTATAGGTGACACCAACACCGACGCCATAGTCAAAGCAGTCTTGAGCGTCTGAAAGCTCGCCTCACACTGGCACCCTTCTGGGTCAACCTGGTCAATAGGGCTGCTATAGATAAGAACCCCTCCATAAACCGACAGTAATAACCCCCAAACCCAAGAAACTCAGGATCTTTGTAGCTTAAGTGGGGCTAGGCCAGTTCAGAACTGCCTCAATCTTCTTAGGGTCTACCTGAATGCCCTATGTTAATACCATGTGCCCCAAGAAAGAGACTGAATCCAACCAAAACTCGCACTTTGAAAACTTGGCATATAACTGGCTGTCTCTCAGAGTCTGAAGTACAATCTAAAGAAGTTTCTCATGCTCCTCTCGACTACGGGAGTAGATCAATATATCATCAATAAAGACAATCACAAATGAGTCCAAATAAGGCTTAAACACTCGGTTCATCAAATCCATAAATGTTGCTGGGGCATTTGTCAACCCAAAGGACATTACTAGAAACTCATAATATTCGTACCGAGTCCAAAAAGCTGTCTTAGGGACATCGGATGCCCTCAAATCAATCTTTGAAAATACCTTGGCACCCTGAAGCTGGTCAAATAAGTCATCACTCCTCGGCGATGGATACTTGTTCTTGATGGTGACTTTGTTCAACTGTCGGTAATCTATGCACATCCTCATCGATCCATCCTTCTTCTTCACGAACAACACAGGTGAACCCCAGGGCGAGACAGTAGGTCTAATGAAGCCCTTATCAAGAAAATCTTGCAACTTCTCCTTCAATTATTTTAACTCTGGCGGGGCCATACGGTATGGAGGAATTGAAATAAGTTGAGTGCCCTTAGCCAGATCAATACAGAAACTAATGTCCCTGTCGGGTGGCATCCCCCGCAGATCTGCAGGAAACACCTCTGGAAAATCATAGACAACTGGTACTAAATCTATGGAAGGAACCTCCGCACTAGAATCGCGGACATAAGCCAAATAAGCTAAACACCCCTTCTCGACCATACGTCGAGCTTTCATATAAGAGATAACCATGATGGTAGAATGTCAGGAGTCCCTCTCCACTCTAATCGAGGCAACCCCCGCAAGGATAAGATCACTGTCTTGGAGTGACAATCCAATATAGCGTGATAAGGTGACAACCAATCCATACCCAAGATAATGTCAAAATCTACCATATCAAGAAGTAGAAGGTCCAAACTAGTCTCAGGACTCCCAATGGTAACCACACAGGAACAATAAACGCGGTCTACAACAACAGCATCTCCCACAAGTGTGGACACATACACAGGAGCACTCAAAGAATCACGAGGAACAACCAAATATGAAGCAAAATAGGATGAAATATAGGAATAAATAGAACCCAGATCAAATAGGAATGAAGCATCTCTACTGCAAACTGAAACATTACCTGTGATCGTCAGATGACTCAGCCTCATGCCTGGCTAGAAAAGCATAGCATCGGGGCTAGGCCTCACCACTTTGAACTACATCTCTAGGATGGCTGGCCTCCACCTCCCCTGGATGGCTGGCCTCCACCTCTAGCGGTCTGACCTCCACATCTGGATGCCTAACTCCTACCTCTAGCTGGTTGAGCGGGTGCTGAAGAACCTAGTGTTGGGACCATGGCACGAGAACCCTAATGCTATGAACTGCTCGATGCACGAGGGCAAAATCTAGCAATGTTAATAGGACCTCGGTTGTTGTGACTGTTGAGCCTGAAACTGGCCTTGTCGACCTGAGTAACCACCCTGAAAACTCTGGAGCAGAGGTGCACTAATACGAGCTGGCGGTGCACTGTAGGCTAGCTTATCAAAATAAGGCATATGAGGGCAACGACCACCTGAAGCACCGTGGGATGCCTGGAGAGCTGAATGAAATGACCTGGGAGGATGGCCTCTACCAAAAGTACCCCTGCCTCCAGATGAGGCATCGCTAACACCACTGGAATGACGAGGCCTCTTGTCAGACCCCTGACCTCCCTGTGCAAGAACCATATCGACTCGCCTGGCGACATTGGCAGCCGCCTGAAAAGAAATCCACTCCCAGTCTTCTTAGCCATCTGCAACTTGATAGGCTGAGCAAGTCCCTCAATAAACCTCATCGCCTCTAAGGTTTTCTTGTTTTGAAAATTTGAAGAATGAGCAAAACTCCCGTCTAAATCAAGTTTTACTCAGCTTTGGGGGAACGAATCTGCCTCATAGGATGGCGCCTGTCTTCCAACCAGGACAATGTGCGGATATCGCGAGAATTTGATCTTTTTCCTTATTGACCTGCCAAACGCGTTTTGAACAGGCATGGATACAGCATCTATAGGATAACTTCCATCTTGAAAGTTATGCAGATGTCGCAATTGCGATATCATGTTCACAATTACGAGCATCGCAATTGCGAGAAAGAGTCGCAATTGTGAACTCCTTCAGAAATCCCAGTGATCACAAATGTGATAAAACAGTCGCAAATACGAGCCCTGAAACCCTCGCAAATACGGCCCTACCTTCGCAAATGCGAAGATTCTCAAAATAGTGTTGAGTCGCAAATGCGACTCTGTCTTCACAAAAGCGGAATAGACAAGTTTGCAAATGCGAACTTTAGCCTCGCAAATCCTAGTACCCCCTGCCATGCCCTGGCTTGCAAATGCGATAGTCTCTTCGCAAATGCAAGGCTCACAAATTCAAGATCTGCAGCAGACACCAGAAACAAAATGCATCAACTATGTTTTCTAAGTCCATTCACTCTTTAGCCAATCCGAAACTCACCTGAGCCCTCGGGGCTCTAAACCAACTATGCACACAAGTCTAAAAACATCATAAAAACTTGCTCGCGCGATCAAATCGACAAAATAACACCTAGAACTACGAATTTTGCATCAAATCAAATGAAATATTCAAGAAAACTATGAAACATCTATTTTCAGAATTGGACGTCCGAATCACGTCAAACCAACTCTATTTCTCACCATTTGACATGCAAGTCATAAATATAGCATTGGACCTATACCGGGTTCCGAAATAAAAATATGGATCTAATATCCAAAAAGTTAAACACTGGTCAAACATTTCAAACTCATTCAGCCTTAACTTTCAAATTTCAACAAAATGCAATAACTTGGGCTAGAGACTTTCGAATTTAATTTCGGGCGTACGCTCAAGTCCCAAATCACGGTACGGACCACCCGGGATCGTCAAAGCACGAATTCATGTCAGCTTGCTCAAAATGTTGACCAAAGTCAACTCAAATGGATTTTAAGGAAAGAATTTCATATTTTCTCTATTTTTTAACATAAAAGCTTTTCGGAAAGACGTCTGGACTGCGCACGCAAATCGAGGAAGGCTAAAATGAGGTATTTAAGGCTTCATGGCGCAGAATTAGATTCTAAAATATAAGGTGACTTATCAGGTCATCACTGACCCCGTCCAAATGCACCAACCAGACAATAAACATAATACGGACCAGTTTGAACTCTTAAAACACGTAAAACAATATCGAAACTAACAATCGCGCCCAAAACCAAATTGAATCAAGTTATGAACTTCAAGTTTTTCAACTTACTCCGCACGCGCTGAATCATACTTACACTACTCGGAATGACACCAAATTTTGCGTACAAGTCATAAATCACTGTACGGAACTATTTCTAGGATCGGAATCCCAAACCGACCTCGATAACACCAAAGTCTATTCCAAACCAAATTTAAAGAAGTTGTAAACCTTCAATGCGCCAAAATGTTGACTCAAGTCATAATTCCGAGGTCGTTTACTAAAAAGGTTGACTCACGTCAATCTTGGCCATCTTAGGCCACTATTAAAGAACCAAGTGTTCCGATTTCAACTCAGACCCTTCCAAACCCAAGTCAACCATTCACGCAAGTCATAAGATAGTAAAAGCACATATGGAAAGTCTTTAATAAGGAGAACGGGGATCTAGAAGGTAAAACGACCGGTCGGGTCGTTACAATAACAAAGTTCTACTTTAATGATATCACTCGTTAAAAGTCAAGCTTGTGGGTGACTTATTCTTTCTAGGATTACGGGGTATGATTTTAGAAAAATTAGAATAATAACATAGCTAAGTATAATAAAAAAATAAAGAAAACAACATATGAGAAATTATGTTGATACACTTGAAGTAAAGGTTGAGAAATGAGAAATAAGAAAATAAAAGATAAATAATATAAAAAGAATTATACTTAAAAAAAGAATTTATAAAGTTAAAATAAAAAATAAATTGAAAAGAAAAGAAAATAGATTCAAAAAATAACCTTGTAATTACATAATATAGTTACTAGCAATTCTCAGCTTCCCCTTGAAAATTGAAAAGTGTAATTAACACCCTCTCAATTACACTCAATTATTTATTGACCAACTGGGTAATTATTTGGTCAAACAAATATGTCAAAACTGTATAATTACACTCAAATAATTCAATTACACCCAAATAGACCCTTAATACAGCGTTGAACAAACTCCAAGGCTGAAAAGACCATACTAGCTTAGCTGCAATTGCATCATTAAAGAAGAATTACAGATAATGTATACTGAAATCAAACCCTGAAGAGCTGTGATGGCTAAAATAACATGTCCAACTTCCACTTATACCAAACCTTTACAGCACTAGCAATTGCGACCACAATCTTATAAAGGATAATAAGGCCATGTCGAAAATTTCTTATTCTCAATTTCCAAAAGATACGGTATGCGCGGTCTAAAGTAGTGATTTCATCTCGAAGCAATCTCATTCGCCAAGGTAAGTTACAATTATTAGCTGAAACAAGATATTCAGTAGTTAAAATCACAAATCTTAACACTCAGTTCATTAGTTAAATTGTAAATTTTATACAGTATTATAACTGTAACTATAAGAGATGATAGAGTTACAAAGCGAAGCCTAAAAGACGGCCTTTTAAATTATTCCCTTTTTATTATTATTGTAATAGTTATTATTGTTACAAGTTTTCAACTATATACAACCTTCCAATTTTCTATTTGAAACAAATTATCTGTCACGACCCCGATTTCCCTTCATAGGATGTCGTGACGGCACCTAGTCTCTAAGACTAGGTAAGCTTAACACTTACTAAATAAATAGGATAATTCAACCATCAAATGATAAATACGAGATAAAAATCTTATACGAAATTACGATTCCCAAAATCGGTAGTACAAGTCATAAGCTCTACTGAGTTTGCTAGAAGATCCCTAAATACAACTGTTCGAAATCGAACTAAACAATACAAGTAAAATATCATAAGGTGACTTAGAGGCAGGCAAACGCGACGACAGGTTTACCTTGAGTCTCCACAGCAATACTCGACCAGCTAGTTAATAATCAAACAACAACTGTGGCACTTGGATCTGCACAAAAAATTGTAGAAGTGTAGTATGAGTACACAACAGCAGTACCCAGTAAGTATCAAGACTAACCTCGGTTGAGTAGTGACGAGAGACAATGACACCTACCGTACTAAACAACCTGAACAAGTGTGAAGATGAACTAATAGAGAAATAACATTAATATACAACTAAATAGGGTAAGGAATAACAAACAATACTTGCAACGATACACCAATAACAACAATATTTAACAAGAAGCAGTTAGGTAATAATGTTGTAGAGTAAGTTGGACACGATCTAAGTCCGGTGAAACAAAAATAGAGGAAAAACCAGTAACAACTCAATAAGCGCAACCGTTTTCACACCAAATTTGTCCAAGCATTTCCACGAGGTACAGATCCTCAAAATCACAGCTCACAGGTCCCAATTCTTGAACCCTAATCACTTGGCATCTTGTGTCCAAATTTCAATTCATATCCATACAAACGACTCACGTGCCGAGAGAACAACTCTCACGCAGAAGGCAACTAGACAAGAGTACATGTAATGGTCAATAACGTCAAGATTCATCTTCTTAAATTGATATGGTGTTTCATCTACGTGTATGATTGTGCAAGTGTTATACCACACTTCAAGTAAACAAATAAGAGTATAGACAATGAATGGCACATAAGAAACGATCACCACGAAATATACAGTGTAAACAAGACAGCAATGAAGTGGACGTAACGACAAGCACAACAAGATTAGCTACATAGAACTGAGAAAATAGAGCAACATAGAGGAAAAAAATTAGCAGTATGCTAAGAAAACAACAATCAAAGACAAGTGCACAGAAGAGGAGAAATGACAACCAGAGTCGTCCTAAGGTACCACCACGTAGTCTCAAATAGGAAAATGAATCACAATTTTTCTTATATCACCACAAGAGCCTTTATATTTGGTTTTGAAAATAAATTTCCCAAAATAGTATCTAGCGTTTTAGCCCACTTTATCACACCGCATGGCTTCAAGAAGTTCCCCTACTAGCCACGCATTTCAAGCCCACCTTATCTCACCATATGCATTTCAACACCCAAACATTATACCATCGCATGCGCACCAATAACAATAGCACGACAGAAACCTCGTGCAACACAATAGCAACCGCACGACAAAATCCTTGTGCAACATAATAGCAAACGCACGACAGAAACCTCGTGCAACACAATAACAATCGCACGGCAGAAACCTCGTGCAAACACAATAACAATTCTCTCAACAAAACACGTATTCCAAAACATAACAACTAAAATAAATGACTTTCACAATATGTGCCCACATGCCACAACATTTACTCAAAACAGTTTCAATATCAAACCCGCACATAGCCCTCGGCTCAACAACACTGAATACAACAGCAACAGTGAAAAAAACACTAGAATACAGCAAGTAAATCAACTCAGTAACTTCGGAATACAAAAAAAATAGAAGAACGAGATCACAAAGAAAGACACGACAGGAAATAATGGTACAACATGGCAATAGCTCAATAAGGAAGAGATAATGTGTAGCATTGATTTCACCAAAGTACAATTCAACGATACATGGGATAACATGAATAAATAATTTCAAATGAGGATAAGTCAACAATGATATGGGATCATAGAACTTCGTTTAGGATTGAGCAATTACGGAAAAGATACAAAAAATCAGTTAAGGATAAAAAATACGGAAAAGATAATAATAACTTCAATTAAGGATAGACAAATACAGAAGAGATAATAATAACTTCAATTAAGGATAAGCAGTTCGGGAAGGATAGCATGGTAATAAAAGAGGTAACAACTTCAGTTAAGGCACATGAGAGTTTAATCGGCAATAAGGGTGGAACATGAAGCAATTAATTAGGCACATAGAGGTAAAACTAGTAAATGTTGGGGGGGGGGGGGGGGGGTTTAAA
>ML394327.1:66985-107079 GCA_005239525.1 Nicotiana knightiana | reverse complement strand
GGATTTAACATAACAAAAAAACTTCATATCTAATGAACATAAGAACCTAAGAGCTTTAAACGGTCAAATTTCCACAAATAAGTCCGAGCACATACTGCCACCTCGCATACACAGGCTTCACATAGCACCAAAGACTAAAAACCTAAGGGGTAGTTCCCCCACACAAAGTTAGGCAAGATACTTACCTCAAAGAAGCTAGACCATTACTCTAAAATGACATTCTCGAGTGAAACAACCTACAGACGGCTCGAATCTAGCCAAAATAACTTCAAATCATAAATAAAACTCATAGGAAACAATTCTGGATAATAAAGCTTCAATTTTTAATTAAAACTAAAAAGTCAACCCAAAATTAAACCCCGGACCCGTATCTCGGAACCTGATAAAATTCATAAAACTCGAACACCCATTCCGATATGAGTTTAACCATACCAAAATTATCAATTTCCGATATCAATTCGTCCTTCAAATCGTCATTTTACATTTTGAAAGATTTCTACAAAAATTCTCATTTTCCTCGACTCAAAACACTAATTATAAGATAAACATAAAGCTAGAATCATGGAATATAATAAAATCGGGGTGAATAACACTTACCCCAATAATTTGTTTAAAAAACCCACGAAACATCGCTCAAAATCGAGGTATACAACTCAAGATATGGTAAACATGGGGAAACCCTCGATTTGGAAAATATATTCTGCGGCCGAGGTATTTGTACATTGCAATCACAGAAGAAGTATTGTGATCGTGAAGAAGGAAATGACCACTGCCAGAATTTGTACAACGCGATTGCAAACAAATGAATGCGATCACGAAGAAGGAAACAACTGAGGCCCCAAGAATGCACTACGCGATCGCGAGCCAGGATGTGCGATCATGAGAGAGGGAATATACCAGCTGCTAAAGCTGAGCTACGCAAACGCGGAGAGACAGTTGTGGACACGAACATCTGACTGCATAATCTTCACAAACGCGTGACCATGATCGCGTTCGCGGTGAACAAAAATCCTGAACTCTAAGGAACCTTATGCTATCATGTCTTAATCTTCGCGATCGCGAAGAGCAACAACAACACCAAAAACCATCAACTCAAAAACCCAAAGAATTAAACCGTATCCCATCTGAAATACACCCGAGGCCCCAGGGACTACGTCGAAACATACCAGCAAGTTGGAACATAACGCGGACCCACTCGAGAACTCAAACCACACCAAATAACATCGAAACTATGAATCGCACCACGAATTGAACTTATAAATTTTCAAATCTTCCAACTTCTAAAACTCGCACCAAAACATATCAAATCAACCTGGAATGACGTCAAATTTTACATGCAAGTTCCAAATGACATAACGGAGCTAGTCCAACTCTCGAAATCGCATTTCGACACCGATATCACCAGAGTCAACTCTCGGTCAAACCTCTCAACCTTCCAAAACTTTAGTTTTCTAATTTTTTTTGCCAAAATGCTTCGCCTAAGTCCAAAATTGTCATACAAAGCTATTGGAATCATCAAAACACCATTTGAGAGTCGTCTACACAAAAGTCAAAACTCCGGTCAGCTCTTACCGCTTAAGCTTATAAAACAAGAAATCATTCTTCCAAATTGACCCCGAATCATCTGAAACCCAAACTCGACCACACACGCAAGTCATAACACATAATACGAAGTTGCTCAAGACCTTAAGCCACCGAACGGACGTTAATTCTCAAAATGACCGGTCGGGTCGTCACATTCTCCTCCTCACAAACAAACGCTCGTCCTCTAGCGTGTCAAGAACCATTCTGAAGTCATCAAATCACTAAGTATAATACATACACCCCCGGGTGATCCCATGCCACGCCAATCCACATAAGTCCGGCAACGCCATCTCAATTAAAATTTATCTCTTCCAGCAATACCAATAAGCCTTAAAACCGAATTTCTCACCATCCGATCATCTTCAAAAGACCTTATTCCTAAATCACACCCGGTATCAGCCTTAACTAGCTACAACAACTTATGCTTACACCCACAAGGTACAACCACACGATGTAACACGTCACACATATGCCCACAACCACATCTCTTATCACAATAGATGCCCATAATCAAATACAACACCGATAATAAACCTTGATAGTATCCTAGGAAGCTCAAATCTATTCAAGGAAAATAATGAAGTTTTAAGATCTCAAAAAGGGCCTTTAACAAGATCTCAAGCTAAAAAAGTTGCACAACAAGGTCATTGGACTTCAGCAGCAAAAAAAGAAGTTCTTAGTTGGGAGGAAGAGCTCAAGGATGAAGGATATGAGTTATCTAGGTGTTATAATTATTTTATGGCCCAAATTCATGTCCAAGGAGAGGTGGATTATATCCCAAGAAACATCCTCTGAAGAAGGTCCAAATTAGGCTAATGTTGGACCAATTTGGCACCTAAAATGTGTCCAAACTTTCAGCCCATGAAGTCCTACATAAAGCCACATTTTTATATCATATAAAGGACTTACTTGATGTCCAATAATGGTACAATAGTCGTGATAGATGTTGAGTGCAAGTTGGTGCCAAGTTGCTTGCAGATTTCCTTTGAGATTTTTAAGATTCAATCCAAGATTGGTTTGGGACTTATTTCCATATATTTTGGGACTATAGTTATTGCTTTCCTAGTTAGTTAAGGTTATGTTTTCCTTTTAATAAGATATTTGGAATTACTTTCGAAGAATGACTTGGTTTTGCTTCCTAGTATTTTCCTTTTCCTAAGGTAGTTGTACTTGTTGTCCAAAGTAGTTTAGGACTTTATTTCCTTATTTATTAGCCTTAATTTAGTGACCCCCTAATACCTATATAAGGGGTGTCTTATTTGTTTTTAGATTTATATTATTATAAAAAATATCAATAAAAATTATGAGATTTTTCTTGCACTCTTGTGTGTGGCTACTCTTGGATTTATTCTTCAACCTTCAAGACTCAACTTAAGGTGGTAAGATTAAACCCTTCTCGAAATCTTAGATCACTTATAGGTATTCAAGAAAGGTGATAAGTTTAGGCTTATTATTGTTCTTGTTATTCTAAAGGGTCGGGTTTCACAATCTATTTCTTGTTTTTATGTCTCTACCAAAGGCGATTAGTTCTTCGTTAGCTAAGTGTTGTTGTTAAGATTCAACTTCAAGAATAGACTTCTTGAATTCAAGAAACTCTTTCTTGAATTCAATCTATCTTTAATTTATGTCTTCTTTTTTGTTTCTTTATTTTTCTTTCAGCTTCCGCACGTTTCCTGATTTTCTTTAGTAATTTTTGGACCCCTATCGTGTTGTTATCAAGTGGTATCAGAGCTAGGAAGCTCAAATCTATTCAAGGACAAGAATGAAGCTTTGAAATCTCAAAGAGGGCCTTTAATAAAGTCTCAAGCTAAAAAGTTGCACAACAAGGTCATTGGACTTCAGGAGCGAACAAAGAAGTTGTTAGTTGGGAGGAAGAGCTCAAGGATAAAGGATATGAGTTATCTAGGTGTTACAATTATTTTATGGCCCAAATTCATGTCCAAGAAGAGGTGGATTAGATCCCAAGAAACATCCTCTAAAGAAGGTCCAAATTAGGCTACTGTTGGACCAATTTGGCATCTAAAATGTGTCCAAACTTGCAGCCCATGAAGTCCTACATAAAGCCACGTTTTTATATCATAAAAAAGACTTACTTGATGTCCATTAAGATTACAATAGTCGTGCTAGATGTTGAGTGCATGTTGGTGCCAAGTTTCTTGCAGATTTCTTTCTAGATTTCCAAGATTTTCAAGATTCTATCCAAGATTGGTTTGGGGCTTATTTTCATATATTTTGTCACTATAGTTATTGCTTTCCTAGTTAGCTAAGGTTATGTTTTCCTTTCAATAAGATTTTTGGGATTACTTTCCAAGAATGACTTGGTTTTGCTTCCTAGTATTTTCCTTTTCCAAAGGTAGTTGGACTTGTTGTCCAAAGTAGTTTAGGATTTTATTTCCTTATTTTTTAGCCTTAAATTCGTGACTCCCTCCTACCTATATAAGGGGTGTCTTATTTGTTTTTAGACTCATATTATTATAGACAATATCGATAAAAATTGTGATATTTTTCTTGCACTCTTGTGTGTGGCTACTCTTGGATTTATTCTTCAACCTTCAAGACTCAACTTAAGGTGATAAGATTAAACCCATTTTAAGATCTTAGATCAACTCTATGTATTCAATAAAGGTGATAAGCTTAGGCTTATTGTTGTTCTTGTTATTCTAAAGGGTCTGGTTTCACAATCTATTTCTTGTATTTAAGTCTCTACCAAAGGCGATTAGTTCTTTGTTAGCTATTTGTTGTTGTTAGGATTCAACTTTAAGAATAGACTTCTTGAATTCAAGAAACCCTTGAATTCAATCTATCTTTAACTTCTGTCTTCTTTTTTGTTTATTTATTTTTTTAGCTTCCGCACGTTTCTTGATTTTCTTTAATAATTCTTGGACCCTATCGTGTTGTTATCAAAACCCATATCTGCTAGAAACCTATTCCAAACCTCCACAACACCGAAAACGATGCAAGAAACATGAAAACCTCATAACGATTAACCTAAATCAACAAGTCATATCTAACGCCACATAGGGACACACCTCGCAAGCTAAAACCCAATAAGCACAGCACGAATATGACTGAATATACAAGGAAACACATGAAAGAACAATCAAACAAGCCAGATAGGCACCACTCCCTATCAGTACCATACTACGAACCAATTTCACAAGGGAGACAATCAAAACACATGAACTAATCAAAAGGATCTCATCCTGATATAACTTTCACCATGGCACGCAGCCCAGTTCAAACACATCAAATCACATGAGACCGCGAGGGTCTCACCCTCAACTTTGAATCACAAGTAGAATACAAATCATGCCAACCAACCTTCTACTAATTCAATTCTACCACAAAATCACAACACATAATGAACTCCCACACTGGTAGAGCATCTAAATCACAAAATCGGAACCTATCACCCAAAAATCACATCAAAACTACCAAAAGGAGTAACAGAAAGTCACTTCTAGTCTCATAACTCTCAATAATAAATAAAACAAAACGATAGACATGAGCTACCACTATAGAATCTCCCGATATGGGTAAACACATAAGTAGAGTACAAGATCACAAAACTCACGCATATGTGAAGTAAAATAGAAGGACTCACACAGATAAGCAGAACTGGAACAAGATACGAATAGTGCTCCTTTATAACAAATCGAAATTATAAATGTATGACATTATTTAGTGTAGCGACCTCAGTCCTACTATAGAAAACACATCAACAGGCCAGGTGTCCCCCTCTTAGGCGCCCTCTACTCAACTGACATGCACCCCAAGCTAATTGCGCAAGAATATGAGAAAGTGGAGAAGAACTCAAAGCCTGAATACCCCACCGCGACACATCTGTCCAGAGTTTGAGATAATTCTCTCCATGTGGCTGGTATTCCACACTCAAAGAAACCTCTCCACTGACATGGTTGTGTAAGGTGTCGGGTACGGGTACTCTGAGACCCATAGGTACCTAAAACACAGTGCAAAACCTGAAGTGCAAACTAAATTGGCTGACCCACAAAACCTCTACCATGACATACTCTGCCTCCAAAATATGAACCAATAGGTCTCCCCAGTCTACAAGGCCTCTTAGCCTCCTTGTCCTCTCTCTCCTGACTTCTCATGACCTCTCCTTCTGGTCTCGGATGCCCTCTAATCGGCGAGCGACCTCTTCCAACCACTTAAATGGAACATTCGACTCTAACTCCCGAGCCATGTTAAACTGGATATCATGATTGAGTCCCCCAACGAACATGCAGACTCAATCTCTAACTGTAGAAACCAAAGTAGGTGCATGACTGGACAAATCACTAAATATAATGGCATACTCTGAAACTGACATAGTGCCCCAGCGCAGTTGCTCAAACTCCACGCGCCATGCATCCCGAAGGGTCTGGGGAAAAAACTCTTTCAAGGACACCTCTGAAAACCGAACCCATGAAAGTGAAGCTACATCGGTCGGACTACCCAACTCATACGCTCGCCACCACTGATATGCCGCTCCCTTAAGCTAAAATGTAATATAAACAACCCCACTCGTCTCCACATTACCGATATGCAGAAAATATGGTAGCAATCCCTTAGGAACCCATGCGTATCCTCTGAAGCCAAACCAATGAAAGTAGGAGGATAGTATTTCTTGAACTTCGCAAGCCTGAGCTGCTCTCTCTCAAATGTTGCTGCCCTAACTACGGGCTGAACTGGGACAACAGGTTGTGTTGGCATGACACCTGGAACCTGACCAATGTGGACTCGCTGCTCTGGAGTACAGGCGATGGGAGTCTGAGCTGCTCCCCGACCTGTGAAGTAGTCGGTGCAGCCGATATCAACCTCGCCTGAGCCAATGTACCAAACATGCTCAGGAACTGTGCTAAAGATTCCTGAAGTTCTGGGGTGACAACAGGCGCCTCTGGTACCTTTCCCCCAATCGGAGCTATTGGATGCTCCTAAGCAGATGCTCTGACAGGTTCTCTAGTTGTAGCACGTTCTCTTCCTCGGCCTCTGCCCTGGCCCCTAGCATTACCGATAGTAATACCGACTGTAGGGGGTAGCGCCATCGATAACTACATCTCGTGTCTTCACCATTTGTGAGAGAATAGAATGACAAAGGTTAAAACTCCATAATCAATAAAGTCGCACGATAAGAATGAAGCAATGAAACTGTCCAAATAAATTTGTAGCCTCTCGAAGATAAGTATAGACGTCTCAGCACCAATCCGCAAGACTCTAGTAAACTTGCTTGTGACTCGTATCACCTATGAACCTAGAGCTCTGATACTAACTTGTCACGACCCCAATTTCCTTCTGTAGGATGTCGTGATGACACCTAGTTCTAAGACTAGGTAAGCCTAACACTTATTAAATAAATAGGAGAATTCAACCATCAAACAATAAATACGAGATAAAACGCTTATACATAATTACAATTTCCAAAATCGGTAGTAAGAGTCATAAGCTCTACTATGTTTTCTAGAAGATCCCTAAATACAACTGTTCAAAATCAAATTAAACAGTACAAGTAAAATATCAGAAGGTGACTCCAAGGCATGCGAATGCGACGACAGGTTCTTGAGTCTCCAAATTAATACTCGAACAGCTTAGCTAATAATCAAACAACAACCATGGCACCTGGATCTGCACAAAAATATGCATAAGCGTAGTATGAGTACACCATAGAGGTATCCAGTAAGTATCAAAACAAACCTCGGTGGAGTAGTGAATAGGAACAATCAAGACACCTACCGGACGAAACAACCTGAACAAGTGTGAAGATGAACTAACAGAGTAACATTATTAATATACAACTAAGTAGGGTAAGGCATAACAAATAATACTTGCAACGATGCACCAATAACAACAATATTTAACATGAAACAGTCAGGTAATAATGTTGTAGAGTAAGCTGGACACGGTCTAAGTTTGGTGAAACCAAAATAGAGGAAAAACCAGGAACAACTCAATAAGAGCAACCGTTTTTACCAAATTTGTTCCAGCATTTCCACGAGTTACCAAACCTCAAAATCATAGCTCAAGGGTCTCAATTCTTGAACCCTAATCACTTGGAATATTTTGCCCCCATTCAATTCATAACCATACGGACAACTCACGTGCCGAGAGAACAACTCTCGCACAGAAGGCAAGTAGACAAGAGTACATGTAATGGTCAATAACGTTAGGATTCCTCTTCTTAAACTGATATTGGGGATTCATCTATGTGTATGCTTGTGCAAGTGTTCTACCAATATCCAAGTCAAAAAATAAGAGTAGAGACAATGAATGACACATAAGAAATGATCACCACAAAATATACAGTGTAAACAAGACAACAATGAAGTGGACGTAACAACAAGCACAACAAGATTAGCTACATAGAACTGAGCAAATAGAGAAACGCATAGGAAAACAATTAGTAGTATGCTAAGGAAAACAACAATCAAAGACAAGCGCCCAGAAGAGAGGAAATGACAACAAGAGCCCTCCTGAGGTACCGCTTCGTAGTCTCAAATAATAAAATGAATCACAAATTTCCTTATATCACCGCGGGAGCCTTTATATTTGGTTTTCAAAATCATTTTCCCGAAATAGCACCCCACGTTTTAGCCCACCTTATCACACCGCATGGCTTCTAGTAGTTCCTCTACTAGCCATGCGTTTCAAGCCCACCTTATCTCACTACATGCATTTCAACACCCAAACCTCATACCATCGCATACGCATAAATAACAATAGCACAAGAGAAACCTCGTGCAACATAATAGCAATTGCACGGCAGAAATCTCGTTCAAACATAATAATAATTCTCTCAACAAAAGACGTATTCCAAAACATAACAGATAAAATAAATGACTTCCACAATATGTGCCCACATGCGACAACATTTCTTCAAAACAGTTTCAATATCAAACCCGCACATAGCCCTTGGCTCAACAACACTGAATACAACGGCAACAACGACAACAACATGAGAATACGACAAGTAAATCAACTCTGTAACTTCAGAATATAAAGAAAAATGGAAGAACAGACTCACAAAGAAAGACACGACAGAAAATAATGGTACAACATGGCAATAACTCTATAATGTAGAGATAATGTGTAGCAATGATTTCACCAAAGTACAATTCAACGATAGGAGGGAACATGAATCGATGATTCCAAATAAGGATAAGTCAACAATGATAAGGGATAACAAAACTTTATTTATGGTTGAGAAATTACGGAAGAGATACAACAAATTCAATTTAGGATAAGCAATTACAGAAAATATAATAATAACTTCAATTAATGATAGACAATTACAGAAGAGATAATAATAACTTCAATTAAGGATAAGCAATTAGGGAATGATAGCATGGTAACAAAAGAGGTAAAAACTTTAGTTAAGGCGCGTGAGAGTTTAATCGGCAATAAGGGTGGAACATGAAGCAATTAATTCCAATTAAGGGACGTAGAGGTGAAACTAGTAAAAGGGAGGGATTTAACATAACAAAATAACTTCATATCTAATGAACATAAGAACCTAAGAGCCCTCAATGGTAAAATTTCCACAAATAATGTAACACCTAGTACATTCGGACTAGGTATATATATGTTAAATGGGTATTAATTTGATATTTTAGACATATGAAGTCCTAGTGGGATGAATATGGGTGAAAATAGTTGTTTTACAATCATTGATGGAGAGTGAGGTGCATAAGATTCGACAAAAATCGACTAAGTTTACAAAAGGTCCGTCTTCCAGTAGGATATAGGGAAACAATGTAAGGAATTTGGGAAAACTCAAAACACGAAAGTTGTAGGCCTTTGAAATATCTTGCTAACGGTATATTTTGGAGCTCGAACGGATATCTTTGCAAAAATTTGTGTGCATTTTACAGAGCAGTGCACAATATGCGCGCCCAAGTGTGTACCCGGAAGGTCACGGCGCGGCCGCACACTTGTGGCAATGCTACTGCCGTTTTTCACGATCAGGTGCATGGGGGAGCACTTGGGGGGTCATTTTAAATCCCTACTTCGTCCCCCACACCTCCAAAACACAAAAACTTGCTCTAGGAAGGGAGCTCTCTAAAACCTAACTCCTTAAAGGTCCCTCCACCATCCAAGGTAAGTTCTAATGGTGATTCTAAGTTAATTTCAATTTTCCAACATCTTATTAACATGGTTAAACCCTCCATATCATTAGATATTCGATAGGGACATCATTGTTGAGAGAAGGAACCCTAGAACTCGAATTTAAGGGGATTGAACTTCAAAAAGGTAATGTCTTCACCCTCTAATTGATTCTAACATTGGATTAATGATTATAGACTCTAGTTCATGAGATATGAGTTGATGGGTTTGATAGAAAAGCATGAACGGTTATAGGTTTGGGTTTTTGATGGTTGATTATTGGTTAAGGGTGTTGTTTACCTTATGGGTGATGAAGAATGATGTTGATTATAACCATTTGATACTTTAGAATTCATCTAGGAGCAAGAGAATGTGTTATTGGGTGTAGAAACGCCATTAATAAGGACTATGAAGCTTTATGCCACCAAATGTTTAATAAAAATGCCTAAGTGACCAAAACATGACTATTGTTGCTAATTTGGAATCCCTTTGACTTGTATTGATATAGATTAAATTTGAGGGGTTGGCGAATGTTGTATTATGCTCTAGAGCAGTAAGTTCAGGTATGTAAGGCTACCTCTCTATGTTTGGGAATATTAATAAATCTCCCTACACTAGGTTTCTTTTACCACGTTATTAATTGGCTCAGAAATATAGTTAAGCCTAGCTCCTTGAATAGTTGCAGAACTTCTATTCTCTAGCTTTGTAACTCGTTCATGACTTTCATTTTGAACGTTGTGAAATCAGTGCGTAATCAATATAGACTTGGGTTTGATGCCCATGAGTATCCGTCTATATTACTCAGCATGTCATAAACAGTTGAAGTTTTAGTTTTCATAATCAGTTCATGAATACATGTCTCAGTCTAGTTCTATTCAACATTCGAGTATCATGTAACTCAATATGATTCAGTACTTCAGTATCATGTATTGTAGTATGATTCTCAGTTCCTGATTTTGAATCCCTGAATGTCGAACCCCTGTATTTAGGCCTGAGGCCGCAGTTAATGCTTTATGCATCTTTGGGCTTGAGGCTGCAGTTTATGCTTTATGCATCTTTGGGCCTGAGACCGTAGTTATGTATACGTATACTTGGGCCTGAGGCCACAATTTGTGCATATATATATTTACAGGTGGTTCATCATTCAGAAGAGGGAGTATTCATATCCTTACTTCCTTTGCTCAATTCAGTTATCAGTTATCATTTCAGTTACTAGTTATTAGTTATCATTATCATTTCAGTTATCAGTTATCAATTATCAGTCATCAGCTATCAGTTATCATTTTAGTTTCAGTTTCAATAGTTATCATTTCAGTTATCAATTATCAATTCTCAGTCATCAGCTTAGTTTCAGTTTCAGTATTTATAATTCTTTCTTTCAGTTGCTTTACATACCAGTGCAATTCAAATGTACTGACGTCCCTTTTTGCCCGAGTCCTGCATCTCACGATGCATGCAATGATTTACAGGTTGATGATTCAGAGCGCTAGGATTCTCGTACCAGCTATTTGGTGATCCCCAGTTCTTTTGGAGAATTATCATTACCTTATAGTCTTCAGTATTTTCAGACAAACAATATTTTCAGTGCTTCATTAGAGGCTTCATAGACTAGAGTAACAGTTAGACGTAGTCACAGGCATTTAAGGTTAAGCAATGTTGCTACATATATGTTTCAGACTTATATTAGTGTTTCCACATTTGATTTATATCATTTAGACTTTCAGTATATCAGCTGTAACGACCCGGTCGGTCGTCTTAAGAATTAATGCCCCGATCCCCTATTAACTATTTTCCCCAAGTCTATTTCTGCTAAATTGAATTGCCGGGACGTTCGGTTTTGAGTTTCGGAGAGTTTTGGGACACTTAGTCCCTAAATGAGAGCTTAAGTGTTGGAAAGGTTCCCGTAGTTGGAACAGTGTGAAGATGGCCTTGGAATGGAAATCCGATGGTTCCGTTAGCTCTGTTAGGTGATTTCGCGGTTGGGAGCGTGTTCGAAATGCATTTTGGAAGTCCGTAGCTTATTTAGGCTTGAAATGCCGAAGTTTGAATTTTTGAAGTTTCCAGTCCGATAGTGAGTTTCTAATCCGAGGGTCAGAATGGAATTCCGGAAGTTGCAGTAGTTCCGTCATGTCATTTGGGATATGTGTGCAAAATTTGAGGTCGTTCGGATGAGTTTAGGCATGTTTCAGCGTCGGATGTGAATTCTAGAATTTTCCTAAGTTTCTAGGCTTGAACCTATGCATAATCGAAGATTTTGATGTTATGAAACGTGTTTTTAAGGCTCGACCTAGTTCAGATAAGGTTTTAAGGTTGGTTGGTGGTTTTGGTTGAGGTCTCGTGGGCCTCGGGGTTGTTTCGGATGCTTAACGGGAGAAAATTTGGGACTAGCTACTGCTGAACCAGGCCTCTTCTGGTGTCTTCGCACCTGCGAAGGTTTTTCCGCAGGTGCGGACTCGCAGGCGCGTGGGGCTTGATCGCAGGTGCGATAGAGGGGAGATTTGACCAGTGGTTGCAGTTGCGGGACCGCATGCACGACCAAACGACCGCAGGTGCGATAGAGGGGAGATTGACCAGTGGTTGCAGTTGCGGGACCGCAGGCGCGACCAAACGACCGCAGGTGCGGCCCCAGTGTAACTTAAGTGATTTCCGCACCTACGATGCTTTTTTTGCAGGTGTGGTACCACAGGTGCAGTGATCGAAACCGCAGGTGCGAATTCCCTATGTGTTTTATTCCAAAAATCCGAGAGTTTATTTCATAATTCTAAAAATCGTGTAAGGGCTCAAGAATTAGTGGTTTTTTGTGGGTTTTAAAGAGAAGGATTATAGGTAACATTTTCTAATCCTAATTCATTTTTAGACCATTAATCCCCGTTGTTTTCTTTAGTTTAATTATCAAAAATGGTGGGAAAACCATAGGAAATTGATGAAATTTCCCCAACCCGAAATTCTGAAAATTTATTGGGTTTCTGGCATCGGATTTCGATTGTTTCTGGTTGAATGAGTCCGTGAGTGAATGGGTGTATGGAAAATATAACTTTTATCCGATTCCGAGACGTGGGCCTGAGGGGGTATTTTGGTCATTTTACCTAATTTCGCGCCTTAGCTTGAATTAAACAGTAAAAAATCAGTTGCATGAGATGTTATTTATGATATGTAATTGAATTGTATAGATTTGGGCCATTTGGAGTCGGATACTCGTGGCAAACGTGTGGTTTCGAGTTGATTTTGAGCCGGTTCAAGGTAAGTGGCTTGTCTAACCTTGTGTGGGAGATCTTTCTCCTTAGGATGTGCTATTTGGCAATTGAATGCCTTGTACGTGAGGTGACGAGCGCGTACTTGTGCTAATTGTTGAAAATTCGATTTTACTTTAAATATTTAGACTGAGTTTCTTTCTTACCTGCCTTATTCTACTTGCAATTATAGCCTATGTTAGTTTAGAAAAGCATGCCTAGTTGACTTGAATTGCCTATTTGCTTAAGTTGCTTTAATTGTACTACGTGAAGCATGTTAGGCTAGAACTACTTGTTGCCTTGTATTTTTGCACTCTATTTCTGAATGTCTTCTTGTTGTCGCTGCATATTTACTTTGGGACTACGGGACAGTATCCCGGTGATCCCCCTGCACATTTACTTTGGGACTACGGGACGGTATCCCGGGAGATCCCCTGCACATTTACTTTGGGACTACGGGAGGGTATCCCGGGAGATCCCGGGAGATCCCCCTGCACATTTACTTTGGGACTACGGGACGGTATCTCGCGATTGCGAAAAGCAACAGCAACACCGGAAATCAGCAACTCAAAAACCTTAAGAATTGACTCGTAGCCCATCCAAAATACACCTGAGGCCCCCGGGACCCTGTCGAAACATACCAACAAGTTTCATAACATAAAACGTACCCGATCGAGGTCTCAAATCACACCAAACACGTCGAAACTACTAGTCGCACCACAAACTGAACTTATGAATTTTCAAATCTTCCAACTTCTAAAACTTGTGTCGAAACATATCAAATCAACCTGGAATGGCATTAATTTTTACATGCAAGTTACAAATGACATAACGGAGATAGTCCAACTCTCGGAATTGCATTCCGACCCCGTTATCACTAAAGTCAACTCTCGGTCAAACCTCTCAACTTTCCAAAACTTCAATTTTCTAATTTTTCGCCAAAATGTTTCGAATTAACCTATGGACTTCCAACTCCATATACGGACGCACGCCTAAGTCAAAAATCACCACACAAAGCTATTGGAATCATCAAAATTCCATTTTGGAGTCGTTTACACAAAAGTCAAAACTCCGCTCAACTCTTACCGCTTAAGCTTCTAAAACAAGAATTTTTCTTCCAAATTGACCTCGAATCATCTGAAAATCGAACTCGACCACACACGCAAGTCATAACACAAATACGAAGCTTCTCGAGACCTTCAGCCGCCGAACAAAATATTAATTCTCAAAACGACCGGTCGAATCGTCACATTATCGTTGGTAGTAGTTCCATTTCATTTTGTATTTAAGATGGGATTTGTGAGCTTTTGCTCAGGTGTTGTAATTAATTTTGATCCAAGGTGTCAATTCGCAGAAATGTTACCAGTTAGTCACTTGTAGCACTATTAACTATAATATATTTTTAAACTTTAAAAATTATTAAAGTGATTAAAATTTAAGGGGTCGTTCGGTAGGATATATAAGAATAATGTTAAATGGGATGTATAAGTAATTCAGGGATTAGTTATACTGGATTATATCTTATCCACTGGTGATTTGATATATTAAAGTGTTGCATAATTTCTAAAAAATTAATTGTTTACAAAAATACCCTCCACTTTCTTTAACGTTATACACTATTTTTATTGCAATGGTTTTGTTACCCTTCACATTCTTTACTCTTTCTAAAGTCACCTTTTTTTTTCCTAGGGAGCAAATAGTGGGTTCTTTTACACTATTCCATTTACTACTATTATTATTAATCTTTAGTAGTATAATTTTTCGGAAAATATTTTCCATCTACTAAACAAACACCAGATATTTTTAAATATATCTCATCAGTATTAAAATAGTAGACTGAAATAACGATCCTGTGTAGTCAAAATGTCATTTACAAAATATGTCGGAAAGTATTTGGAAAAAGTTTTGAGGGATTTGAGGGAAAATTATGTCTTAACCATGTTTATGCAAGTATTAAAAATTCTTTTATTGCTAATATCATGATTTGCTAAATATTAGTTATACATAGGATAATACTTTAACAATAAATTTTTGTGTTGAAAAAAATACACAATCAAGACTAGAAAATTGCGTAACAAATGTAGTTATTGATTTCAATAACTGTTGAATATTACAATCTTTATGTTATTCCCCTGATTCTTCAAGAATGTAAACTATCTTGATGAACTTGGTTTTGATTTGATTCAAGGGCTTGTAAAGCTTGGTCTTGAATCCCCTTCTTGAACTTGAATTTGAATTATTCGCCACGAACAAGTAATTTGATCTTAAAAGCCTTGGTATTTGATTTACCTTCATTCTTGAACTTGAATTTGAACTTGTAGTTTGAGTGCTTGAATTGTAGCTTGTAGAGAAAACTGCAGACTTTGATCCACGAGCTCTATGCTTGCTTTTTGTTTTCACTTTTGGTGTCTTCTAGCTTTATAAAGACCTCTATTTATAGTTGTAGGGAGTGGTGTGACTCCGCGATTAGATTGGTTAGTTTGAAGTGACCATTACCATCTAAACACTTGGCACAACTCTACTAGTTGTTGATTTGACTTGGTATGCCACCCTTTCTTGACACATGGCATGATTTCATTGGCTC
Organism: Nicotiana knightiana; assembly: GCA_005239525.1. NCBI lineage: Eukaryota > Viridiplantae > Streptophyta > Magnoliopsida > Solanales > Solanaceae > Nicotiana > Nicotiana knightiana. The sequence continues at coordinate 91,581 of ML394327.1, read as the reverse complement.
ATTTATTTGACTTGAATTGCCACATCATTTGACGCGTGACATGATTTTATTGGGGACTTGAATTGTCACATCCCTTGACACGTGACATGAGTCTGGGCTTTAAAATGACTAGTAACCATTTGGACCTTGAGTTAGTAAGATGGGCTCGTCTATTGAACTCCAAATAAATGGGCAAGTCCGAGTAAAATTGGATTTTAATCTAAATCCACATTAAACTTAAATAATTTTAGCTTGAGCTTACCATTTATTGAATTTAGGAATTTATCTAAATTTAATATAAATTTTAATTTCACAAAATTCATATGTTTACAAATGCCCCTGCTTCAAATCTTATCGTGGTATGAAATTGTGTAATTTTTTGCGATTTAGCTTAAAGTATTAGTAAAATTTTCCGTGTGCAGGTCAATCGAGCACAAGAGGCAATCTTACTTTGCCTAAGAAATTGGTGGTCAATGTATTTGGTCCAGGTAAGACATTCTGAAGCAAGCATACGTGAAAATCCAATTTAAAAGGATTATTGTCCATAGCTATTTTACTTGCACATGGAGTAATGATGCTTTTATAATATCTTTTATACTTTAATATTTCATTTTTGAGAAGTTTTTTTTCCCTTCCATTTTAAGCCGGATGAGTTAATTGCAAAATTCGTGTTTCCTTGAATAACCATACCCATAGCTAACTTAACCTCTCGCCACATCATTGCCCGGGAATAGCTCGACTTGGCGTCCAAGTCCCAGATTGTGGACTTAAAGATTGAATAAATCAGGATAACCTCTAGACTTATCGGAACAATCTTCATTCTTGGAGATTAGATATGAATATGATTTAGGGCTATCAAAACAATTTCCATCTTCAAATAGGACACTAAGACTACTGAAACCATTGGCTATGTATAAAAAGATGAAACCATCTCCAAAATTTACGATATAAGTTTTCTCTCTTTTAGCAAATGTTGCAGCCAAATGCACACGTAAATATATGCGGTCGTTAAGTCGGATGTCGAATTCACGAGTACTTGTGATTAACTATTAACTAAATTAGACTATCCTAATTATCTAAACAAGGATTAAATCCAAAAATAGTGAAGCTAAAGTAATTAAACTAAAAAGAAAATAACTAATGAACTTTAAACAGAGGAAGAGCAAATTTTTATATTATGAATGTGATGAAAACGATCTAGGGTTATGGGCTAACTAACATTCTTATTGTATTCTTCAATTGAATCGACTAACTAATTTGTCTAGTTTATTGGTTAGCAGGGTTAATATTGCTCATAAGAACCTGTCGAGTTCTTACTCGCCTATTCAAGCTAACCTAACGCCTATATGTCTATGGAATTAGAACTAACAAAAACGTATTTATAATCCCAGCAAAATCAACCAAGTAAGGCAATTAGGTATATGTCTATCCTAACCGCGAATCCGTTCCCCGTTGCCCAGGTTCAAGAACTTGCTCTACTCAACCCTATATTCAATCTAGAATTTTCACTTTCAAGTTCAATTCTAGATTCGTAGACAGTATTCAATCGGTGATTAAGAAATCAAATAATTAAGTGCAGGATTGAATAAATAAACTAACGCAATAAACTAAGAAATTAAAATCAATATTCGAATAACAATAGTCATGAAAGAACCATAACCCTAGAACGTGAAGTTTAGCTCCACATAGATATGGTAGCCAAACTACAAATCATACAAAGAAACATAAAAACTACAAAGTTTGATGGAAGAAAGATGAAACACGGCCTCCACGATGCCTCTGTGCTTTCCCTTCGTCCAAAAGTTACTCTAAAAACGTCATCCTCCTTCAAAATAGGTTAAGAACCCCTTTTATACGAATTAGGACCGTGTATGACCAAAATAATCTTGTCTCGGACGAAATAGGAAAAGTTTTCGCCCTCAGCGTCCATACCAGCGCCAAGCACTGGACCTGGCCTAAGACCTGTATGTTTTGAACTTCAATTCCTTTCCTACGGCTAACTTCCAATCGCTTAAAAACGTTTTTGCTTTCTTCTTTGTTTCTTGTCTTTCACTCGGGGGACAAAGACCAGAGGGTGTCCCCTTTCTCTTATTATTTTTGTTAATTTTTTTTTTCCGCGTTTTATTCAATTTTGCTTCAAATCTTTTCATCTTCGTACTGCTTTATTCCTTCACAGTTAAAATATAATATTAAGTATAAAGTAACATAATTAATACTCAAAAGATGATTAAAATTACTAGAATGTGAGTCAATAATGGTAAAATATATGTATTTTTTACCGAACATCAGCACCCCGCACTTAAATGTTGCTCGTCCTCGAGTCAACCAACAATTCACAATATTTTTTAGAACTTCATATTTAACACATTCAAATCACACTACACCAATGGCTATGGTTGATAGCAACAATTAAACTCCAGCATATGCATTTAACACACACTTCCTTTTTTACTTTGTGTCACACTTCACAAATATTCAAAACAAAGACAAAATGCTCATATCCTAACCTCAAAAATCGACTCAAAGTCACACGTGGCTTGAACACCCAACATTGTAGAGAAGTCTAATAACGTTACCTATCCCTTGTGAAACCATGTGCCCTCACAACAAAATCATAGAGAGTAAGTAGAATCCATACATTCGAATCTCATGATCAAATATACTTTAAGGACTCACATATATCAAAGAAGATCTCTCACTCTCACAAAGAAATCACATTCATGCAATCGACACCATAAGATTGCCCTTAATGTAAATCTCTACTAATGTAGGATCACTCGATCTAAAATCAATTAAGACTTTTCATAATTGTAATGAGGGCTAAGGGACAGGTAGGATATATTTTAGGAATAGTAACTCACTCTCCTAAGAGCTTTAACACATCACAAAATTACTTTAAACGCATATTTCCTCAGTCCAACTTCAACTTCACAAACAATATCACCCCCAAAAATATTTTCATTTTTTAAGCACTATCGTCATTTACACGCCACTAGTAAGAACAAGATATCAATTTATTCATCTATATATTTTTATTTTTATTTTCCTTTTTCTCCATACTTAAAAGAGTGCAGTGTCCCAAAATGCACAAATAAAGAAAAACAATAACGAGGGTGGACAAGAAACTTCCTGAAAAGCCAAAGGCCGAAGCAATAGCAGCTCACGAGGTACACTGTCTTTCCCCCAGCATGGTCATTTGTGTGGGCACCCCACACTTAGTTCCAACCATCTAACTCGGTTTTGCATTCTTTTAGCAAATGTTGCGGCCAAATGCACACGTAAATATACCTGGTCATCAAGTCGGATGTCGAATCCACGAGGACTTATGATTAACTATTAACTAAATTAGACTATCCTAATTATCTAAACAAGGATTAAACCCAAAAATAGTGATGCTAAAGTAATTAAACTAAAAAGAAAATAAGTAATGAACTTTAAACAGAGGAAGAGCAGATTTTTGTATTATCAATGTGATGAAGCGATCTAGGGTTATGGGCTAACTAACATTCCTATTGTATTCTTCAATTGAATCGACTAACTAATTTATCTAGTTTATTGGTTAGCAGGGTTAATATTGCTCATAAGAATCAGTCGAGTTCTTACTCGCCTATTCAAGCTAACCTAACACCTATATGTCTATAGAATTAGAACTAACAAAAACGTATTTATAATCCAGTAAATCAACCAAGTAAGGCAATTAGGTATATGTCTATCCTAACCGCGAATTCGTTCCCTGTTGCCCAGGTTCAAGAACTTGCTCTACTCAATCCTATATTCAATCTAGAATTTCCACTTTCGAGTTCAACTTTAGATTCGTAGACAATATTGAGTCGGTGATCAAACAATCAAATAATTAAGTGCAAGATTGAATAAATAAACTAATACAACAAACTAAGAATTAAAATCAATATTCGAATAACAGTAGTCATGAAAGAACCACAACCCTAGAACGTGAAGTTTAGCTCCACATAGACATGGTAGGCAAACTACAAATCATACAAAGAAACATAAAAACTACAAAGTTTGATGGAAGAAAGATGAAACCCGGCCTCCACGGCGCCTCTGTGCTTTCCCTTCGTCCAAAAGTTACTCTAAAAACATCTTCCTCCTTATAGGTTAAGAATCCCTTTTATACTAATTGGGACCGTGTATGACCGAAATAACCTTGTCTCATACAAAATAGAAAAAGTCTCCACCCTCGACGTCCAGACCAGCGCCAAGCGCTGGACCTGGCCTAAAACCTGTATGTTTTCAACTTCAATTACTTTCCTACGGCCAACTCCCAATTGCTTATATACGTTTTTGCGTTCTTCTTTGTTTCTTGTCTTTCACTTGGGGGAGAAAGACCAAAGTGTCCCCCCTTTGTCTTATTATATATATTTTTCTAATTTTATTTTTTTTCTTTCGTATTTTATTCAATTTTGCTCCAAATCTCTTCATCTTCGCACTGCTTTATTCCTATTTAGTTAAAATATAATATTAAGCATAAAGTAATATAATTATACTCAAAAAATAATTAAAAGTACTAGAATATGAAGTAATAATGATTAAATATATGTATTTTTGACCGAACATCAGCAAACTTGGGGAGAACAAGGAATCCTCTACTATTTTTCAGAAGGTAATACTCTCGTTTATATTTCTCCCATTTAAAAGCAAGTCAAATAGTTTGTCATACTTTTCATCATGAATAGAAGTTGCTTGAACTTTGATGAATCAAGTGAATTTGTTGTATTATTTTCAAGAATAGCCAGTACTTCCTTGTCCATGTCACCCTTTTGTATTTTTTTTTAAAGAAAAAATCTCACGTGAATGTATGTTGGACTTTGTTCCTTTATTTCAAACTTTAGTTCCAGTTTCTTCTTTCAAATATGGAGAAGTGTGACACCACTTTCTTTTGCTTTTGTACCATTCCATGAGGGCTTTGTTTATTAGAATTGTTGTTTTAATACATGCATTAATTACTTGCTTGGATCATTAATGAATATCCCTGCACTTTTTTTGTGTACAAATGAACTATATCCTCACTTTTGAATATCCACAACTTTTGATTACCTTTGGAAAGTTAGTAGATATATCCCGTTATTTATGCTTTAAAAAATTGAGGCTCTATGTTCACTTTATCAAGTTGATTAGTCACTGCCAGTAGTATATTTTCTTTGTATATGCATTTTTCCGGAGAAAGAAAAAAAAAGACTCTAGTGTCAATGATTAATTAACTATGGTTTCAAAATCTGTATGTGAAAATTCACTGAAACTCTTTTTTATTTTTAATTCAGTATGCTCCTCTTTTCATCCATCTGTTGCTTGCTAGAATCCAAAGCGGAACTTGTCTTCAAATTCAGTCAATATTATAAGTCTTCTTAATTGAATTCCTTAATACATAGCTCCTAGGCTCTTTATTGGGGTGGACTTGATTAAATATTTTTTCATTGAGATAAAATCTTTATGTTCTATGAATCCATATTTAGCTGATGTCACCTGGCTATTCACAAAAGTCCAACCATTTGTTCTTGTATTATTATTTTTCTTTGCTTTAACTCCAGTTATTTTGCTTGTCATGCAAAAACTATTGCATTGTCTGGCAAAAACTATTGCTTTGTCTAAGTTAAAAGTTTTATTTTATCCGATGCGAAGATCATTATACCGTCTAAGCTGGAGACATTGTTTTGTCCGAGGCGAATGCTATTACACTGCCTAAGCCAAAATTTTACTTTATCCGATGCAAAGACTATTATATCGTCTGAATTAAAGAATTTACTTTGTCTGAGGTAAAGATCAATCAATACACCATCTGAGCAAAAAATTTACTTTGTCTGAGGTGAAGACCATTACACCATCTGGACCAAAGATCTTAATTTATTTAAAGATATGACTTTACTTTATCTAAGGCGAAAACCACTACACTATCTGAACCAAAAATTTTACTTTATCTGAGGCGGAGACCATTAAAGCGTTTGAGAAATATTTTATTTTGCCTGAAGCAACGACCATTACACCGTCTAATCTAAAGACTTTATTTTGTTTAAAGCAAAAATCATTACACCGTCTAAGTCGAAGACTTTATTTTGTTTAAATATTTGACTTCATTTTATGTAAGGCATAGACCATTACACCGCCTAAGCCAGAATTTTTACTTTATCATAGGCAAAGATCATTACACTATATAAGCCAAAGATTTTACTTTTATAGTGCTTGGTAGGATTAGTCTTGAGATAGGACATATTATATTAAGGATTTAAGACCATGTATATTACCTTTCTAAGATAAGTGCTAATGAACATTTTTCTCTCTTTTTGCGATCTAAATATGGTTTACTTCAAAGACTCAAAGACTTTCTTCCTCCTATTCACAATACCTTGTTATTTCGGACCATAAAGGGAGCAAGGTGGAGACGAGGTTATTACTTGATAGGCCACTAGTCGCTAATATGTTGCAGCTTCGTGGCTCCCTTTGAGGAATCCACCTTATTTGGCAGACTGGACACTTGAATACAATTGACGTCCTCCCAAGACATAGATACTTTGCACCCATAATGTAACGACCCGGTCGGTCGTTCCGTGAGATAAGCCATGTTTTCCTTGTTCCTGCCTTATCATGTATTGCTTAGCTATTGATGATGTGTTGGGTCGGTTGGTTCGGGTTCGGAGTGGTTGTGGTGAGAATTGAGACACTTAGTCTCTTGAGTTAGCGTTGTGGTTGGGAAGTCAATCGGAAGTTGACTATTAGGTAAATGACATCGGAATGAGGATTTTAGGGCTCGTATAGCTTCGTTAGCTGATTTGGGACTTGGGAATGTGTTCGGAATGTGGTTTAGAGGTCCAGAGTAGAATTAGGCTTGAATTGGCGAAATTGAGTTTTTGGCAATTTTCGGTCGACAGTGGAAAATTAGCTATCGCGGTCGGAATGGAATTCCAAAAGTTGGAACAGGTTCATAACGTCATTTTGGATGTGTGTGAAAATTTTGAGGTCATTCGGACGAGTTTTGGATAGTTTCGGCATCGTTGGTGATTTTTGGAAGTTTGAAAATCCTTAGGCTTTAATCATGGGTTGATTTGATGTTTCAATATTATTTTGGGTTTTCTGAGGGTTCGACTAAGTCCAGGTGATCATTTATGACTTGTTGGTACTTTTGGTTAAGGTCCTGAGGGCCTCGAGATGAGTTCGGATGGTTATCGGCATGATTTTTGGTAATGTGGAACTGCTGGTGTAAAGCTTTCTGGTTTTTCGCACCTGCGGAAAGGGGAGCCGCAGGTGCGAGGTCAATGGTGCGGTCAGGAGCCGCAGATGCGGAGTTTGAGGGGCTAAGCTTTTCACGCAGATGCGGAAGATTTGGTCGCGGGTGCAAGACCGTAGGTGCGGGCTTATGGGCCGCAGATGCAAGATTGGATTTGTAAGTGGGATTCCGTAGAAGTGCACTGTCACGACCCCAAATCTAAGCCAGTCGAGAAGGCGCCTATCGTGGAACTAGGCCAGCCAAAACTACACTCAAATCATAATAAGTTTCCATTTACATCTTTACTACATTGATAACCCATAAAGGTTTCCTTTAAACATTTATAAAAAAAGTTAAAGTTATACTGAATATTAAATACAACCCCCAAGATCCCGGAGTCACTGGTCATGAGCATCTACATAAAATATACAACTCAAAAGAAATTAAATTCTATAATAGTAAGCAGGAGAGAGAGAGGGACTGCGGACGCATGCAACTACCTCGCAAACCTCCGATAAATCTCTGGAACAGATACACAGCTCACCCTACCCTAACACCTAGATCTGCACATAAGGTGCAGGGAGTAATGTGAGTACACCAACTCAGTAGTAATGAAAATAAATCAGGTATGAGCAGCAAGAAACACATAAAAATCAATTCATCAGTTCACAATAAGCACAACCTTTCTTTCCAACAATGTATACGTTAAATCATCACGCTTAAAAGCCAATTTCAGTAAAAATCATTTGAAAATATACTTGCCAATAGTTTCAACATAACTTTCAAGAAGTTTAGTGTAAAAATGCTAAAAATCATAAAAAAGGCCCTTCGGGCAAAACATATTTCATAAGTTCAGAGTGAAAGTGGTAAAATCATAAGTAGCCCCTCGGGAAAAAACACGTATCATATCAGCCCTTCGGGCATGCCTCACAGTCACTCATAATCAGCCCCTCGGGCATACCTCACAATCACTCATAATCAGCCCCTCAGGCATACCTCACAGTCACTCATGCCTCCCAATCACTCGTCACTCGGCACTCGCACTTAGTAGGTACCTGCGCTCACTGGGGGTATGTACAAACTCCGGAGGGGATCCTTCGACCAAAGCGCTAATATCAAGCCACCTCGTGGCGTATCATATCCTCACAAATCAGGCCCTCGGCCTCACTCAGTCAGAACCTCTCAAAACCCCCTCGGGCATATCAGTAAAATGGGGTACTCGACCCAAAACATCATTTTTAAATTTCAAAGTAGTGTAAATCAAGCTGAGTTTCGAAAACAGTAAGCACAATGTGACTGAGTGAAATCATCAATAAACAGTGAGGAAATAGCAGTAAAAGCACCCAAGGGGTCTAAACAAGTCGGCATGAGGCCCCAAACATGGCTTTATAGCCCAAATATAGCAATAGTCTTTAGAACACAGTTTAACATATGTTTTGGAGTAAAATACGCAACTCAATAGTTGTCGCGGAGAGGATCAAGTCCAATCAAAAAATCAGCGCACGCCACATACTCGTCATCCGACATGTGTGACATTCTAAAATCAGTGAGAAATATGAAGTCCGGGGTTTCATAACCTCAGGACAAGATTTATAACCATTATTTACCTCCACTGGGCCACAACACTAAACTGCGATGCTCTTGCCCCTCAAATTGACTCCCGATTGCTCCGAATCTAACCAAAACCAGTTTAACATCATCAATATATGCTAAAGGAATAAAAACCAATCGAAACTATCAATTTACACAAAACCTCAAAATTCGGCCAAACCCGAGCCCCGGGCCCACGTCTCAGAATCTGATAAAATTTACATCACAAGAACGCGTATCCTCCCACGAGTCCGTACATACCAAGAACATTAAAATCGGACAACAATTTCCCAAAGAAATTTCCAAATCTTTCCTCCCATTTCTAAACTTTTTCTGCTTTAATCCTTCAAATTACAAGCCTAATCCGAACAAAATAGCATAGAAGCAACTTTAATAATTCGGGAACTTACCTCCACTGAAGACCCTCGAATTCTCTCTTCAAATTGCCCTCAAATAAGCTCCAACCACATGCAACAATGGTAGAATAATCAAAATTTCACGGACGCTTTCTTTTTATACTGTTCTGCCCTGCAAATCCGCACCTGCGGACCTTTCATCGAACCTGCGGTCCCAGGTGCGCTCCTATGAAATCCTACTAACGGACCAATTCTCGCACCTATGAACTCTTCTCCACACTTGCGACTTTGCAAGAGCGGCCAACTCTTCGCACCTGCGGACTTCTCCTGGCTAGCCTCCCTTCGCACCTGCGCATGGATCTTCGCACCTGCGGCATCGCACCTGCGGCTGCCCATCCGCAGGTGCGGCCTTACCAGTAGCTTCCCAAGTTCAAACCCCCCGCCAACCATCCGAAATCAATCTCGAGCCCCGAGGGGCCTCAACCAAACATACCAACACACCCCATAGCATCATTAAAACTTAGTCGAGCCTTTGAAACACCAAAAACAACATGAAAACACCAAAATTACATCAAATTCAACCCTATGAACTTCGAAACTTCTAATTTTCGCCAACGACGCTGAAACCAATCAAAACACCTCCGATTGACCTAAAATTTTGCACACATATCCAAAATGACATTATAGACTTGTTCCAACTTCTGGAATTCCATTCCGGCCCCGATAGCCTATTTTCCGCTGCCGATCGGAAATCGCCAAAAACTAACTTTCGCCAATTCAAGCCTAATTCTACACCGGACATCAAAACTACATTCCGAACACACTTCTGAGTCCCAAATCACCTAACGAAGCTATCCGATCCATAAAATCTGCATTCCGAGGTTGTTTACACTCTCAGTTGACTTTTTTAACTATTAGGCTACTTTAAGAGACTAAGTGCCTCAATTCTCACCATGACCACTCTGAACCCGAACCAACCGACCCAACACACATAAAGGAAGCTGAACCACATATAATGAAGCAGAAACGGGGAAATAGGGATAAACTCTCGGAACGACCGACCGGGTCATTACATCCTTCCCCACTTAAACATACGTTCGTCCTCGAACGGGCCAAGAGTTGTTCTCCAACACCATCAAACTGCTACGTAGCTTACCATGCACATACCCGGGGTGATCCCACGTCACCCTATCCCTTATAGGTCCAATAGCACAACACTGTTCAAATTTCGAAATCCAATCCTCACCCATAAACCTTAGAACCAAATTCCCACTTTTGAAATAATATACAAGATCAAAATTTCCATAACTATAAATTGAACAAGTCTGAACATGCTGAATCAAGCCATATACGCACCTCATATGTAACGACCCGACCGATTGTTTTGAGTTCTAGCGTGTCGTTCAGCGGGTTGAAGTTGTGAGGAGCTCCATTTTAGGTATTATGACCCATGGGCATGGTCGGAATTTAATTCCAGGAAGTTTAGAATTTATTTGGGAAGAAAATTCTCAATTCAGAAGCCTTAAGTCGGAGAAATCAATTAAAATTGGAATTTTGAGTAAACGATCTCCGAATCAGGATTTGAAGGTTCCAGTAGGTTCGTATGATGGTTTCGGACTTGGGTGTATGTCCGGATCAGGTTTTGGATAACCCGGGAGCGTTTCGGCGTATATTATGGAAGTTAGCATTTTAGAAGGATTTCATGAATTTGGGGTTGGAGTGCATATCAATGAGGTTGATGTCCGTTTGGGATTCCGAGTCTAGGAATAGATCCGTATGGTGATTCTGGAGTTGGGAGCGCGATCGAAAGTGAATTTGGATGTCCGGAGGTCATTTTGAAGTCATTTGGCTAAAGATAGAAATTTGAAGGTTTTTGAGAAATCCGGCCGGAAGTGGGAGTTTTGATATCAAGGTCGGAATGCAATTCTGGAAGTTGGAGCAGGTCTGTAATGCTGAATATGACTTGTGCGCAAAATTTGAGGTCAATCGCACGTGATTTGATAGGTTTCGGCATCAGATGTAGAAGTTTGAAATTCTAAGTTCTCAAAGAATTGGACTTGAGTGCGATACGTGATTTCGGCACTATTTGATGTGATTTTAGGGCTCGATCAAGTCCATGTCATGTTTCGGGATAGGTTGGTGTAATTGGACGGGGTCCCGGGGGCCTCGGGTGGATTCCAGGTGTTTAACAGATCAAAGTTAAAGTTGGAAGAAGGGCTGAGATGCTATCATCTGGTGCAACCGCACCAGCGAGGCGCTGACCGGAGGTGCGGAGCCGTAGGTGCCGCCTGGGATTCGCAGGTGCGAGTGTGGCTTGGCTTGGCTGGGAACCGTAGGTGCGATGGAAATTTCGCACCTGCGAAGCCGTAGGTGCGGGCAGTGGAGGCGCAGGTGCGATTTGGCTGGAATTGAGGGAAATGGATTTGGTCGCACCTGCGAGATCGCATGTGCGGAGGAAGGACCGCAGGTGCGGAAAATGCCTGGGCAGAATGTTTTAAAGATCGGGTTTGAGCCATTTCTCTCTCATTTATCATTTGGTTTAGCGATTTTTGGAGAGCTTTTCAAGGGGGATTTCACCAAGCATCAAGAGGTATGTTGTTCTACTTGATTCTAAAGTTAAATACAAGATATTGCATGGATGTTTTAGCATGAAATTGGTAAGAAAATTGGGAAACATTAAAGAAACCTAGAATATAGAAATTTTGGATTTCAACCACGAATTGAGCATGAATATTGTAACAAATTATATATTTGAGTTGGTAAGGCTATGGGTAGAATGTATCTTCGAGAATTTCTAATTCCGGACATGTGGGCCCGAGGGCATTTTTGGTCATTTCTCCGAGCAGGTTTGGGAAAGTATACAAACTGAATTTGTTGTGAGTATTTGGATGAATTTTCATTGCTTTGCCATTATATGGTAGTTTTGGAGCGTTATGCGTCCGTTGGAGTCATAGGAAGGGGCTTGGAAGCCGGTGTTGGAATTTCGGAGCGAGGTAAGTCTCCTTTCTAACTTCGTGAGGGGGAATCGTCCCCCTAGGTGAATTAATTCAATACATGTTATTGTCTTCAGGGGCTACGTACGCACGAGGTGACAGGATTCCGTGCGTAGCTACTATTATGCCATGTCCGGGTAGCCTAGGACCCACTAGCATGCTTTATGTGTGTACCTGTAACCCTGCCTGTAATATTAAACTGCTAATATGACCAAAAACGTAATTGAATGTTTAAAAAGAAATCTAGAGTTCATACTGTTAACCTTCTAAAAAGAGAAATGTTTCCGCTGTGAATATATATGCGTACCTTGACTGGGTTGTATTATGGAGTGTTACTAAATTGGACAAATGAGTTTCAAAAACAAAGATTTCAAAACCTATATTTCATGTTTCTTTTGATAAAGACTTTACCATTTTCCGAAGAAAAATGATTTTCTTGATAAAATACGAATATATTATGTGGATATGTGTAACTTTGGGTGCCTGAGTTGCTTGAGTGATTCACAACCAGGAAGACCCTGTATTTGTGTACGTATTCTTATGAGCACCTGAGTTGCATGTATGATTCGAGAGCAGGCTAGCCGTATTATATTGAGAGGTGCACTTTTGGGACGGGCCAGTTGATCCCTCGGCAGTGCACAAAGAGGATTATTATATTGAGAGCCGCACTTTTGGGACGGGCCGATCGATCCTTCGGCAGTGCATAGAGAGATTGAGAGCCGCACTTTTGGGACGGGCCGATCGATCCTTCGGTAGTGTGTAGAGAGATTGAGAGATGCACTTTTGGGATGGGCCGATCGATCCTTCGGTAGTGCATAGAGAGATTTAGAGCTGCACTTTTGGGACGGGCCGATCGATCCTTCGGCAGTGCACGAGCGTGACTATCTTATGACTCCGGCCGGTTGTCTTACCCTTGTGTGCGCATGACTATTTGGCACTATTCTGTTGGTATTGGCTTGACATGTATTTGGGAAAGATGAAAGTGTACATTGTTGTTTATTCTCAGTAGTTACCTGGATTTCTGTACTTGATATGTACTCGTTGCTCACTGTCTTACATGTCTACTGTATTTCATCATATTCCGTCATATATTATATTGTCGGACCCTAGTAAGTGTCTAATTTGACCTCTCGTCACTACCCCTCTGAGGTTAGGCGGGCGACTTACTGAGTACACGTTGTTTTTGTACTCATGCTACACTTGCTGTGCATTTTATTGCTCAAGTACTTTCATAGCAATGTAGAGACTTAGGCGAACTGCATCTTCCGGAGGCGATCCGCAGTTGACAGAGTCACTTTCATACTGCGTCTGTTTCATTTTAAATTTCCTTGTCCAATTGTATTTCGGACAGGCTTGTAATATTTGTAAAATTCTTAGAAATTGCTCATGTACTTGTGACACCGGGTTCTGGAGACGTGTTGGGATTTATTTCATTAAACTGAATTGATGTGCTGTCGTATTTAAGTTTACTAAAATTTATTTATTTGATTATGAAATGCAAGAAAAGGTAACAATTTCAAAAATGTTAAAACTGGAAAGTTATTTCAATTAATTAATGTTTTGGCTTGCCTGACCTTGTGTCCGGCGCCATCACAACCTTAGGGATTTTGGGTCGTGACTACGTGGTATCAGAGCAATAGGTTCCCGTAGGTCTCACGAGTCATGAGAAAGTCTAGTAGAGTCTTGTTGATTGGTACGGAGACGTATGTACTTATCTTCGAGAGGCTACAGGGCTGTTAGGAGTACTTCCCTTCTTGATTCTTCATCGTGCGAGTTGATTCCTTTGGGGCTTATGCCTATGTTCATTCCTACTCAATTACGCGTCGCGAAGTGCTTGCTATGGATCAGGGATTTGAGGAATGGAAATGGTGCTGTGAATGTAATTCGAGATGCTTCCATGTGTAAATGGTCATGGTTATTGTTATGGCCCTGCGAAAGGGTAATATGTATTTCAGCTCAGTAGTTTTGTTTCTGGGAGCCTTAAGGCTGTGCTCAGGTAGTTGTCGCGCATTATGGGTGTTCATGAGGAGCAAACTGACTAGTAAGTTGGTAAATGAAGCAGGGCATAGGATAGGGTATTGAAGTCGCAGTGAGGGTGCATTTCAGCGTCGCTGGGAGGTGTCAGCAGGTGATTTCTACAGGTGGGTTATCTTCTGGGGATAGGTTAGCAATGGCGGGGTTGGCAGGTTATGTGAGGGGTCCTAGTGGCTAGTCAGTAGGATATAAGAAGTGTGAATGATGCTATAAAATTCGAGTATTAGGGAGTGCTAGCAGGAGAATTTGGAAGGTTTGGACGGATTGGCTGAGCAAGATCGTGCTATCAAATGAGGAAGGATCTCGGCAGGGCCTAGAGTAGTGCAATGAGTAGCTTCGGGTTAAGTGGGGGAGTCCCACCATCTGCAGTTGGGTTGTAGGATTGGCTTTGCATGTGGTTCAGGATTGTCGGTGGATGCAAGTTATTTCAGCTAAGGGAGAAGGAGTAAAATGGTAATTTTGTGTGGGAATTGACGAATATGTGCAAAAGTTGGCCCTGTTGGATCAGGGTTAGGCTTTGAAAGATTCAGAATTTATGCTTAAGGCATGAGCGAGTTGTAAGGATAGTGACTCAGTCACGTGTTTCATTGAAAAAGGTGTTGTTGTGCTAGGAGAGTCGTGGGGTGGATTGTATTCAAGGCTAGTCAGAGTGGATGACTCTCATTAGTGGTCCTAGTGAGTTCAAAAGTTAAGAATGTGGCATTTAAATATTTCAGGCAGCAATATGATCGAGAATCGAGCTTTTCCAGAATAATTTCTGAGAAAGAGGAGGATGGTTGGGATGTTCTATGATATGTTTCAGCATGCATGATAATATTGGAGGAGTGAGAGAAATAGACTCTGGATTGAAGAAAAGATTATCAGAAGGTTATGAGACGGGTTGCGGGATTTGGGCAGCATGGTCTCGTGAATCAAGGTCACTCGGGATGAGTGAGGTTTGAGTTTGCTATGAGTTGAAGGAAGTTGTTATTGTTCCTAAGGAAATTAATGATGATTAAAAGAAGATAGATTGATTAGCCATGGTTGAAATGGCACCTTTGCGGGAGTGATTGGTTCCTTTGATGTGATTTAGTCATGCATGTGGTGTATGCCGGTGTGTGCGGGGCTTGTCGGCCATCGTAATGGATTTTTATGTGAGAATTCACTCGTGTGTTGAGGCGGTACTCCTGAATTGAGTTAAGTAAAAGGTTTCTATATGATGAAGTGTTCACCGTATTAATGGTTCAGCAGTTATGATGGAATTCTTGCGCTACCTCGTAGTGGCATGTTAGGTGCGGTAAGCAGTATGAGACTGGGAGTAAGAATTGAGATTTAGGTCCGATTTTTATAAGGGTATCATGAGCTCGGAAGAGTAAGACAAAGTGATTTGAAAGTTCAGAATAGGCTGGTGTTATTTTCAGTGTCACCTGAGATCGATATTCGGTGAAGGAGGCTTTGTACCCTGGTCCTGGGTTCTTGATGTGTCTTGCTGCCTTAGTGTGGTCGGTGTTATGGATGGGCAGACTTGTTGCCTTGTGTGGAAGGTCATGGAAGCATGACCGCGAAAAGATTGTATAAAGTGTGACATGTAGGCACTTTGATGGAATTCAGATTTGAACTGAGTATGAAGAAGTACAATATTGCTTAATTGAGAATTTATGCCTGGAGGGCGTTCAGTTTAGTTGATTATGGATTATGGGGTGTTAGTCCCGGTGATGATGATTGTTCTCATGTATTATGAGAAAAAATGGGTTAATGTGGACCCAGGTAAAAGCTAATAACTAAGTTTGGTGCGAGCGAGGTGGCTCGATGTTTGTGGATGTATTTAAATATGATTATGGGCTCTGTATGATCCAGGCATGTTCCTTTCAGTAGAGCGCTTTTCATAGAAAGGTATTAGAACAGCGGATGTTGTTCTGTCTTCGTCAAATTTATGTGTTATTGTGATTGTGTCGTACTAGTTGTGACACGGCTTGATAATTTCTCATGTGTTGAGGTCCCGCGTAGCGGGGATGCTATGTGAGCAGGATAGCTCTCAAGATCCAGAGCATATGTATATATATCGCACCTCAGTTGTGCTTGAGTTTTGTAGCGTACGTCTTTATCAGTCTCCCTAGGATGGTATTATGCACTTAGCGTGCTTATGATCGATATTCAGTAAATTGTAATAGTGAGCAAATCAGCTCTGTATATCCTTACGTGAGTTTTATGTTATTTGGATCGGGTGGCCCGCCGCCACGGTGATGTTGTTTGGGATCATGTGGCACGCTGCCACGGGTATGTTATTTGGATCGGGTTGCACGCCGCAACAGTATGATGATGAGAAGGGTTGTATTTATTTTCTTGTGTTTTATTTCCTATTTTCTAGTAAGAATTAATATTAGTTGAGTGAGCTAAATAGTTCCATCCTGAGTCGTTTCTTATTATCATGTTCGAGTTATAGCCTATTGGGCTATGTGGTATCATGTGAGACTTTGGTCATGTTGGGATGGTTTGTTGTCTGAGCAGTTCGTACTGGGTGAGACGAGATTATCGGATCAGGGATCAGTGCGATGAGGTATTCAAGGATTTGTTAACTCTACAATTGAGTATGAATTTCTGCACATTTCCTCCGTTGTGGTGATATCGTCAGCATTATAGCGGGGTGTATGTATATTTGTTATGAGGTGCATTGGGTGCATCAGGTTCATGGATTTTGGCTATTAAGGTTCAGGGAGCGTCATTGTGGTCAGATAATGAGTTACGGGGTGCATGGCACCGTTTCAGCAAGGGTATGCAGTTATGATCAGGTATATCATGTGCTAGTTGGTGCAGTTCTTATATATATATTGAAACTAGGCCTGGCTAGAGAAATTTCAGGTGTTTGAATGAATTCTGAGCTCATTATATGGATAAATAAGAAATCTCTAAATTTGATCAAGCTATTGTGCTCGACTGGGTTGTGGTAGCACGGGCAAGTGCTCGAGATGTTAAATAGTGATTTCAAGTAACTCCAGAGCAGTTCTCAGCACGTTCGAGAACGAACGTCGGTTTAAGTGGGGGAGAATGTAACGACTCGACCGGTCGTTTTGAGTTCTAGCATATCGTTCAGCGGGTTGAAGTCGTGAGCAGCTCCGTTTCAGATATTATGACCCGTAGGCGTGGTCGAAATTTAATTCCAGGAAGTTTAGAATTTATTTGGGAAGAAAATTCTCAATTTAGAAGCCTTAAGTCGGAGAAATCAATTAAGATTGGAATTTTGAGTAAACGACCTCCGAATCAGGATTTGAAGGTTCTAGCAGGTTCGTATGATGGTTTCGGACTTGGGTGTATGTCCGGATCAGGTTTTGGATAATCCGGGAGCGTTTCGGCGTATATTATGGAAGTTAGCATTTTAGAAGGATTTCATGAATTTGGGGTTGGAGTGCACATGAGGTTGATGTCCGCTTGGGATTCCGAGTCTGGGAATAGCTCTATATGGTGATTCAGGAGTTGGGAGCGCGATCGGAAGTGAATTCGGATGTCCGGAGGTCATTTTGAAGTCATTTGGCTAAAGATAGAAATTTGAAGGTTTTTGAGAAATCCGGCCGGAAGTGGAAGTTTTTATATCAAGGTCGGAATGCGATTCCGGAAGTTGGAGCAGGTCCGTAATTTTGAACATGACTTGCGCACAAAATTTGAGGTCAATCGAACGTGATTTGATAGGTTTCAGCATCGGATGTAGAAGTTTGAAATTCTAAATTCTTAAAGAATTGGACTTGAGTGCGATTCGTGATTTCGGCGCTGTTTGATGTGATTTGAGGGCTCGAGCAAGTCCATGTCATGTTTCGGGACATGTTGGTATAATTGGACGGGATCCCGGGGGCATCGGGTGGATTCCGGGTGTTTAACGGATCAAAGTTGAAGTTGGAAGAAGGGCTGAGCCGCTGTCATCTGGTGCAACCGTACCTGTGAGGCTTTGATCGCAGGTGTGGAGCCGTAGGTGCGGACTGGGAGTCGCAGGATCGAGTGTGGCTTGGCTTGGCTGGGAACCGCAGGTGCGATGGAAATTCCACACCTGCGAAGCCGCAGGTGCGGGCAGTGGGGGAGCAGGTGCAATTTGGCTGGAATTGAGGGAAACCGCAGGTGCAGTGGATTTGGTCGCACCTGCGAGATCGCAGGTGCGGAGGAAGGACCGCAGGTGCAGAAAATGCCTGGGCAGAATGTTTTAAAGATCGGGTTTGAGCCATTTCTCTCTCATTTATCATTTGGTTTAGCGATTTTTGGAGAGCTTTTCAAGGGGGATTTCACCAAGCATCAAGAGGTAAGTTGTTCTACTTGATTCTAAAGTTAAATACAAGATATTGCATGGATTTTTTAGCATGAAATTGGTAAGAAAATTGGGAAACTTTAAAGAAACCTAGAATATGGAAATTTTGGATTTCAACCACGAATTGAGCATGAATATTGTAACAAATTATATATTTGAGTTGGTATGGCTATAGGTAGAATGTATCTTCGAGAATTTCTAATTCCGGGCACGTGGGCCCAAGGGCATTCTTGGTCATTTCTCCGAGCAGGTTTGGGAAAGTATATAAACTGAATTTGTTGTGAGTATTTGGATGAATTTTCATTGCTTTGCCGTAATATGGTAGTTTCGGAGCGTTATGCGTCCGTTGGAGTCATCGAAAGGGGCTTAGAAGCCGGTGTTGGAATTTCGGAGCGAGATAAGTCTCCTTTTCAACTTCGTGAGGGGGAATCGTCCCCCTAGGTCAATTAATTCAATACATGTTATCATCTTCGGGGGCTATGTATGCACGAGGTGACGGGAGTCCGTGCGTAGCTACTATTATGCCATGTTCGGGTAGCTTAGGACCCACTAGCATGCTTTATGTGTGTACCTGTAACCCTTCCTATAATATTAAACTGCTAATTTGACCAAAAACGTAATTGAATGTTTAAAAAGAAATCTAGAGTTCATACTGTTAACCTTCTAAAAAGAGAATTATTTCCGCTGTGAATATATATGTGTACCTGGACTGGGTTGTATTATGGAGTGTTACTAAATTGGAAAAATGAGTTTCAAAAACAAAGATTTCAAAACCTATATTTCATGTTTCTTTTGATAAAGACTTTACCATTTTCCTGAGAAAAATGGTTTTCTTGATAAAATACGAATTTATTATGTGGATATGTGTAACTTTGGGTGCTTGAGTCGCTTGAGTGATTCGCGAGCAGGAAGACTCTGTATTTGTGTACGTATTCTTATGAGCACCTGAGTTGCATGTATGATTCGAGAGCAGGCTAGCCGTATTATATTGAGAGGTGCACTTTTGGGACAGGCCAGTTGATCCCTCGGCAGTGCACAAAGAGGATTATTATATTGAGAGCCGCACTTTTGGGACGGGCCGATCGATCCTTCGGCAGTGCACGAGCGTGACTATCTTATGACTCCGGCCGGTTGTCTTACCTTTGTGTGCGCATGACTATTTGGCACTATTCTGTTGGTATTGGCTTGACATGTATTTGGGAAAGAGGAATGTGTACATTGTTGTTTATTCTCAGTAGTTACCTGGATTTCTGTACCCGATATGTACTCGTTGCTCACTGTCTTACTTGTCTACTGTATTTCATCATATTTTGTCATATATTATATTGTCGGACCCTAGTAAGTGTCTAATTTGACCTCTCATCACTATCTCTCTGAGTTTAGGCGGGCGACTTACTCAGTACATGTTGTTTTTGTACTCATGCTACACTTGTTTTCCAATTTATTGCACATGTACTTTCATAGCAATGTGGAGGGTTCAGAGACTTAGGCGAGCTGCATCTTCCGGAGGCGATCCGCAGCTGACAGAGTCACCTTCATACTGCGTCTGTTTCATTTTAAATTTCCTTTTCCAGTTGTATTTCGGACATGCTTGTAATATTTGTAAAATTCTTAGAAATTGCTCATGTACTTGTGACACCGGGTTCTGGGGACGTGTTGGGATTTATTTCATTAAACTGAATTGATGTGCTGTCGTATTTAAGTTTACTAAAATTTATTTATTTGATTATGAAATGCAAGAAAAGGTAACAATTTCGAAAATGTTAAAACTGGAAAGTTATTTCAATTAATTAATGTTTTGGCTTGCCTGACCTTGTGTCCGGCGCCATCACTACCTTAGGGATTTTGGGTCGTGACACTTAACCACAATAACTGCTCAGAACAACCCAATACCGGTACATAACCTCTTATCAAGAAATGACTCGCTCTAACACTTCCATATACTACCGATGATGAAAGAAACACGTAGAAACTAACAACCATTCATCCTATCAGTCAGACATGAAGCTCCCCCTTCCCAAACAGGAATTATAGCAGATTTCTAAGCTGACTCCCGATATTTATCCTTCCAACTTGTTGTAGACAATTCTGAAAATGTTTATTCTAGGTCCAATGACCTCTTCTCATCCATCACGACCACCCTGATGACATGACACATCGATACAGTTAGAAGCCAAAGCTTGTGCAACTTGTGCACTTAATAGCAACATCCCAATGTAATCAAATTATATAAAAGATCCACACGAAAAGACTATCCTGCCATTAACAATTACCATCACCATATCATGCTAACAGCCTGGCAATCACCGAAAAAGTCAAAACACACGAATCCAATACCAAAGGTCATACCCCTACATAACTCCGCTACACTACGCGATCTCATCCAAACGCTGGTCCACTTGAAATACTTCAAGACACCTTGCCCAAAATCAATAACCATTCGAAATTCGACATCAAGTACTCAAAGTGCATTGCCATAACCACGGGGGAAAACGGACGATACCATGCCACCTGAATCAGAAGGTACATAACCAACGCGTCTCAACCTCGCAATACCCAATTACTTACCTTACTCAAATCTAGCTATAAAGCCCAATTAGAGCCGCACCATATGTGCATATAACCAATAATCACCACTCCTCGCAACACCGAAGGGTAACTCATAGATCACTCCCGAACATGAATAAACTCAATCACAATTGAATGGTACATTCCTCAATAATAGAAATTCGGAGCCAACAATTTTGACCCAGTGCAGAACACACACCCATATTAGTCTACCCATAACCCTAATTTAACTCTGGTCACCCACAACAGATAGATAACTTGACAAAAAGTTCACGATGACGGAGTCATGGTACATACTAATATCCGACTAGCTCTGCTCGCATCTTCACAGTTCACTACCACAAAATAACCTGTTTGTGAGAACTCCCAGTCTCGAAGTCTATGAAGCGCACTGATTACTATATCTGATCTCAACTCCACCGCTCAAATACATGGCACATCCCAAATACTCAATCATTCCACGAGGGATACCCCTATGATTCTTCAGTGTTACCAAGCAACCTGGAATATCAACAGTCGATCCAACAAGAGAGCGCCGCAATACCAATGAAGTACCCTTAACTCCACACATGACCTTTCAAAAATGTATACCCTCGTCAAGCCACCCCACAGTGATATCATCTACCAAGTCATCTGAAACTGTCCATGCTGCCTAAGAAATTTGTTTTGACCTTCCTTCCAGAACTGAATCGCGACCTCACATATGCAAATCTCAACTTTATCCACATACCGCATACGCCATGCCATCCCAGGGCAATTATGGGAACTTCTTGATCCCTTCCGAGCCACAAGAAACTACGTACCCAACTAGCCAAGAACTTCCATTTGATCCCATTTAGAAGCAAATTCACTACATGACACCCGCACCTCACGCCAGAAGAAAATATGCACCCTTAACCGCGGTAGAAACCATCAGGAACTATCTGAAATCCCATTTGTGCAACACAAAACCATCATAACTGAATCCTTCTAACTCAACCAAGCTACGCAGGCCACCCAAAATCCAAGAGCATTGCTAAGAAACACCCGTAAAACTCGTCACCTCATGAACACCCCAAAGAACGAATCGTATCCCTTACCATGCCGACCGACCTACTACCAAGTTGCCCTATTTACCCAAGTTTCTTCTGACTTACCTTCAAATTGACACTTCTCCTTATCGTAATACCACAATTCTTAACCCCAGACTCACCACACGCGACCAAAGCACAAATCCATACTGTCTAAGGATCATAAGCCGCCGAATACTCTCTCAAATATCCCCAGAAGTACCACATTCAAAATACTTACCCTGAAGAGACTTCCTGCGAATCTAAAGCCATTACCTTCACCTTCCTGATACTGATATGTAAAATCCATGATGATGTAGAAATACCACAAGTCTTGACACCCTCCAACGTAAATCTCAATCACACTGACTAATTTAGACAGAATCGACCTGACCTGCTTGCACACTAACATACTAGGAAAGTAATCCACTCACTTGAAGCCACAAGCAAATTCATACACTACACACACTACACCTTTTACAATTTCCACTAAATCAGTCAGTAGAAGCCAATTACCCAATAGAGTACATCACAACCTATATCGAAGAAATTTTCATTACTCGTGTCATTCCCAGACCCCACATCTGCAGGTCATAACTGATGCACCAATATACCTCGAACTGAAACCAATACCACACATAATCATGCAATCAACTTATCATTAACAGACTCCCCTACTTGGCTCAAAGCCAACGATCGAGACAAACAATAACTCACAGTGCCCATAATAACACCACCCATCTAATAGCTCAAGTCATCTGCAAATCTCACATTCACCGTTGTAACAGTCATGCCAACTTCCACAAGCGATCTAAACTCCAATTACAACATATATCATTTACTGGTAGAAGAGAACTTATTACAGAACTACATAGGGATCACACACCCTAGGACAATCTGCACGAGATACCCCTGCCCGCTAGCCTCACATAATATCTCTCTATACACTTTTGAAGACCATAACTATCACGTAATTGCCACACCCTTCTGCATCTAAACACAAACAACGCCTACCCTCGAGGCATCACAATACGCGGTAAAAAGAAATACTGAAGCTGATGGCAAAACTAACACAGGAGCGGTGGTCACAGAAATCTCGAGCTTCTGGAAGCCCCACACATGTCTGACCACATGGATACCCTTACTGGACACCTCCCAAGAATGCTACTGAACCGAGCCAAAATTCACACTCAGAGAATTTCGCATAGAGGCTTTCCTCCCTGAATCCTTATAATGCCATCATCAAATACTGAGTATGCTACTCATGGCTACGTGAATATGCCAGGACGCCACCAATGAATACAATAACAAGGAGTGCTAATACGGCTGGAATACATCGTTAATCAAATACATGAATGCTACTGGGGCAATGATCAACTCAAAGACATCACCAGGAACTCATAACCCAACAGAAAATCTGCTTCACTCCACAACTACACAACATGAGAGGTCTTCCAATACACTCACAACTCGAAGCCATATACCAAACCGAGACAGAAATCAAACATTCAATAGTTCTTGCCACATTTCTAGCCAACCCTTTTATCACAATTAACAACTTGAACGTAGCCAACCATCAAATCACACTCACCACGTAGCCATCTAGTCACCAATTATCATCAATAAGAACACAAACGGACATATAAGTCCCTGAATGCACGGCTCACACAATCGAAACCTCAGCACTCAAGCCACATAATCAATCCGGCCTCAAGTCCTCCAGACTAGCCCATTACCAACATGCCAAAATCACATCTCATCCGTGGAAGTCACAAGTCGTCGATGCACAACTGATACCAAGCACTCCCGGGCGCGTTCGTATATATGGAAGGAATTCAAGAGTTACACTCTTGGCTGAATACAATAGATTCGCACGACAAGAATCCAAGAAGGTGAGATTTTCCTAAGGGTTCTGCAGCTTCTCGAAGATAAGTACAGACGTCTCTGTACCGATCCACAAGACTCTACTAAACTTGCTCATGCCCAGTGAGTCCTATGTAACCTAGCGCTCTGATACCAACTTGTCACGACCCCAAATCTAAGACAGTCGTGATGGCGCCTATCGTGGAACTAGGCTAGCCAAAACTACACTCAAATCATAATAAGCTTCCATTTACACCTTTACTCACTGATAACCCATAAAGGTTTCCTTTACACATTTATAAAACAGTTAAAGCTATACTGAATATTAAATACAACCCCCGAGATCCCGGAGTCACTGGTCATGAGCATCTACATAAAATATACAAGTCAAAAGAAAATAAATTCTATAATAGTAAGCAGGAGAGAGAGAGGGACTGCGGACGCATGCAACTACCTCGCAAACCTCCGGAAATCTCTGGAATAGATACACAACTCACCCTGTCCTAACACCTGGATCTGCACACAAGGTGCATGGAGTAATGTGAGTACACCAACTCAGTAGTAATGAAAATAAATCAGGTCTGAGCAGCAAGAAACACATAAAAATCAATTCATCATTTCACAATAAGCACAACCTTTCTTTCCAACAATGTATACGTTAAATCATCACGCTTAAAAGCC